>PVIH01012794.1:0-61749 GCA_004025045.1 Sigmodon hispidus
TTTGACAAAGAGGCCCAAAACATTCAATGGAAAAAAGATAGTATATTTAACAAATGGTGTTGGCATAGCTGGATGGAAGTGTGTAGAAAAATGCAAATAGATCCGAGCCTGTCACCCTGCACAAAACTCAAATCCAAGTGGATCAAAGACCTCAACTTAAACCCAGCCACTTTGAACTTGATAGAAAAGAAAGTGGAAAATACACTTCTACGAATTGGCACAGGTGACCACTTCCTAAATATAACATCAGTGGCACAGACACTAAGACCAACAATCAATAAGTGTGATCTCCTGAAGCTGGGAAGCTTCTGCAAAGCCAAGGACACTGTCAATAGGACAAAACGTCAGCCTACAGAATGGGAAAAGATTTTCACCAACCCTACAAGTGATAGAGGACTGATCTCTAAGATACAAAAGGAGGTCAAGAATTTAGAGCCCAAAACCCTGAATAACCCTATCAAAAAATGGGGTACAGATCTAAAAAGGGAATTCTCAGCAGAGAAACTACGAATGGCTGAAAGGCACCTGAAAAAGTGCTCTTCATCTTTAGCCAACAGAGAAATGCAAATCAAAACAACTTTGAGATACCACCTAACACCTGTTAGATTGGCTAAGATAAAAGGCACAGATGACAGCCTATGTTGGAGAGGATGCGGAGCAAGGGGAACACTCCTCCATTGTTGGTGGTAGTGTAAGCTTGTTCAGCCACTTTGGAATGCAATATGGCGGTTTCTCAGAAAATTGAGAATCAATCTCCCCAAGGACCCAGCAATACCACTTCTGGGTATATACCCTAAAGAGACACATTCACATACCAAAAGTATTAGCTCAACTATGTTCATAGCAGCATTATTTGTAATAGCAAGAACCTGGAAACAACCTAGATGTCCCTCTACTGAAGAATGGATTAACAAACTGTGGTACATCTACACAATGGAATACTACTGAGCAGTAAGAAAAAAACGATATCCTAAAATTTGCAGGCAAATGGATGGATTTGGAGAATACCCTCCTGAGCGAGGTATCACAATCTCAGAGAGATAAGCAGGGGATGTACTCACTCACTAGTGGTCTCTAAACAAACAAACAAGAAAAAAAGCCAAACATGCTCAAGCGGCAAACCACAACCACTGAACAGCTTGGGATCAAAAACACCCTGGACTGACACTTCGAGCCCCACTCCAACTATAGGAATACCAGACTCATGCTTGAGGGAGGGGGGACAAAACTGGATTTGGCCAGGAGTGGAGACTGATCCAAGCATTATTGGGTCAGTGGGACCATAGTACTGTCTGCTCCCTGCCCAGGGAAGGAATGGGGAGTTGCAGAAAAGAGAAATGTCAAGATGTGGTGGGAGGGGTAAGGGACCTTGAATGAGGATATACAGGGATGGGAAAAAAAATTTCAGAGGGAAAGCTGAATACATCGTAAATATATGTGTAGCAATCTTATTTGCATTACCACCCTTGATAAGCCATGCTTATGATTCTTATCCTCTTCATAGTTATTGTTAACTTTTCCTCATTTTAAATTCATGTTACTGTTTTTTTGTTAAATACAAAATAATAATAAAAAAAGAAGTGGAACAGACTTAACAAATTTTCTTTTTGTAACAATTTACTGTATCTTTTTAATACCCCCATAAACATTTACTAAAATATGAGAAACTGACCATTGAACAAAATGTAAAAATCATATATAAAGAAAAACCTGAATTTTAAAAATAATAGTATAAATTTGTTTTGATGAGCCAGGTATTTTTATATACAAATAATGTAGTCTAGGTGTCTTCATCATGTCTAATTTCATGCATAATTCTAGGGTCTGCCTTTATTTATATGGAAAGTAATTTTATCTTTATGAATTTACTTAGGTAAGTTGTTTGAATTTAAGCATTAAAGAGTTTCTATGTTTCACTTCTAAAGAAAATGATGACATCAGCCATTTGTAATTCTTCTGCTGAGAATTCCCTTTTTAGTACTGAACCCCATTTTTAATTGGGTTATTTAGGGTTTGGGGCTCTAGTTTCCTGAGTTCTCTACATATTTTACATATCAGTCCTCTGTCACTTGTAGGGTTGGTAAAAATCTTTTTCCATTCTATAGGGTATTTTGTCTTATTGACTGTGTCCTTGGCCTTACAGAAACTTTTCAGTTTCAAGAGGTCCAATTTATTGATTGATGTTCTTAGTATCTGTGTTCCTGGTGTTATATTTCGGAAGTGGTTGCCTGTGCCAGTGCATTGGAGGGTATTTCTCGCTTTCTTTTCTATCACGTTCAGTGTAGCTGGGTTTATGTTGAGGTCTTTGATACACTTGGATTTGAGTTTTGTACAGGGTGACAGGTTTGGATCTATTTGCATTTTTCTACACATTACCATCCAGTTATACCAACACCATTTCTTGAAGATACTATCTCTTTTCATTGAATATTTTTTGCCTCTTTGTCAAAAATCAAGTGTTCATAAGTGTGTGGGTTAATGTCAAGGTCTTTAATTCAATTCCATTGATCCACAGGTCTGTTTTTATGCCAGTACCAGGCAGCTTTTGATTACTGAAGCTCTATAGTATAACTTGAAGTCAGGGATGGTGATGCCTCCTGAGGTTCTTTTGTTGAGCAATTTGTTTTTGGCAATCTTGGCTTTCATGTTATTTTCTTTTTTGTCCTTTTTTTTAAAAAGTATGAATAAAGTCTAATTTTTTTTTATTCATGTATCCCCTTGTTGAAACTTGCTTCCCCCTCCTGCCCCTCGTAGTCATGAAATTCAGTATTGTTCTTTCAAGGTTTGTAAAAAAATTATGTTGGGATTTTGGTGATAATCACATAAAATCTGTAGATTGCTTTTGGTAAGACTGCCATTTTTACTATTTTGAACTTACCCATCCATGAAAATAAAAAATGCTCAATATCTTTAGTCATCTGAGAAATGCAAATCAAAACAACTTTGAGATACCATTTTACAACTGTCAGAGTGTCTAAGATCAAAAACACAGATTTATAGCCTATGCTGGAGAGGATGCAGAGCAAGGGGAACACTCCTCCATTGTTGGTGGGAGTGTAAACCTGCTCAGCCACTCTGGAATGCAGTATGGCATTTTCTCAGAAAACTGGAAATCAATCTCCCCAACCATCCAGCAATAACTCTACTGGGCATTTACCCTAAAGATGCACATTCAATCCCCAAAAGCATTAGCATAACTATGTTCATAGTAGCATTATTCTTAATAACAAGAACCTGGAAACAACCTAGATGCCCCTCAACTGAAGAATGGATTAACAAACTGTGGTACATCTACACAATCAAATACTACTCAGCAGTAAGAAAAATGATATCCTAAAACTCTCAGGCAAATGGATAAATTTGGAGAATATCCTCTTGAGTGAGGTCTTACAAACCCAGAAGGATAAGCAGGGGATATACTCACTCATTAGTGGACTTTAAGCAAAAGCATTCTTACCTTTTTTTTCATTGAAAGATGATGGGAGAATAAAATGATTTAAAACACACACACACACACACACACACACACACACACACACACACACAAAACTCTTTTGGTTTGAGTGTAGAAGGGTTGCTTAGCAGCAGTTTTTGGTGGCCATAGTGCTTTTGTGGGCATTAGCTGTGACCTACTACACTTTCTTCATCTGTAGCTGAGCCTAACGTGGCTTGAGGTGCCTTAGATTTTATTTTTTATGTTCCAATTATTTTAGAGTAAAGAGACAAAGAGAACAGTTATTTTCATTATTTAATATGCCTACATAAGAACAAACTAACTACAACTATTGTTAAATTTGAAGCTGTGTTTATCAAATTTCTCCCTTTAATATATCCTCAAGGCTATATCATTTTTAAGGAATTTCAATATCAATGTGTCTCTTATGTAGTAATAAATGTTGAAAAATAAATAAATAATAATAGCAAATTAAATAAATAAATTGGAAAAAGGAAACGATGATATCACGTGGAGTATATCAGTGGACAAATGCTACTTTTTGTGGCAAATCTCAAACCTTATGAATTCATTTCATCACAACTCACTTCTAGCTTTATTCTCTCTTTGTTTTTCATGAACATATTTAAAAGGGTGCCAGGTATTTTCATTGTTGAATATATGAAATAAAATTACATTAAGGGACAGCATATAGGCATTTGGAGGTTTACTCTGTAAGGTACATGGGCATTAGAACATCAGAAGTTCTATAATTGTAGACTAGAAAATTTATTCTAGACAGTGTTCTCAAATGAAAGCAGTGTCGGGTATTATTATATGTGATTGATTACTAAATGGAATTTTTTTCCTTCTTTAAAATTTGTGTGACAATTTTATTATTTAACCAGTAAGTTAAATTTATAAGATATTCTACTTTAAAATATTTTAGTATCATATTACAAAATACCCCAAATTAAATATACAATAGCTTCTCTGCAAAACTTGTTGCAAAAAAACTTTTAAATTCCTAAATGATAACACTCTTCATATTTATCCCACAGATAGAAATCAGTTAAACTTATCACCTGAACATATTTAGAAAATATATGACAAAGTACATTTCAGATATATAATCTTATGATTTCATTTTAATTAGATGAATATTTTTATTTTTACTAACTATTTTGTTTAAACCTGTTTAAGGATAATAATATAATATGTAAAATTAACAATAGAAACAAATTTCAAAATCTTAATTTAGATGAGAAGTCTTGCACTTACTTTTATATTATATAATTTCCAGATATTTGAAGTTAATTATTTATGAGACAGAACATATTATGAAAGGGACATACAGAGAGACAGAGAGACAGAGACAGATGGAGAGAGAGGTCATCAACTTACACCTTCATGAACTGCCAGAGATAGTTTGACATGACAGAGTTTATTAGAGTTTTTCCTCTAGAGAACAAAAGATACAATTGGAAAAATTAGATGCAAGTGAGTTGTGGAACATTTGAGATGAAATGTCAGGAAACAGTGTGGCTTTTTATTAACTTTTTAAAAAGTATGTAAAATATGTCAAAAAAGAACTTTGACTTATGGCACTTAGGGCCTTTTGACTATATATTCTCAAGTAAGGAAGATGTACACAAATAGAACAGGGACAGATCCCAGAGTTAACCTATCCACATCATAAGTGGAACAGCCAGTGAGGAGTTCAAGGCCAGGCCTCAGATGCCAGAAATGGCCAAGCTTTTTAACATTACAAGAGCAAAATCAGTGACTACCCATTATGGGAAACACTTAGTCATAAGGATACAGATAAGTACCCTTGTCTTCTATGTGTGTTTCCATGGAATTGGTCAGCATTTTAACAATGTTGGTTCCCACAGAAGTTGTGAAATCAGAAGCTAGTCTGGAAAAAATGAAAAACTAAATGGATGATCTATACTTTCCTAGCATAGTGTGGCAGAAAGATGATGCACAGTTGAGTATAGTTTACAGATTTATGTTAAGAGCTTTGCATGGAGGAGGAATTCAGTATGTCTTTACTGTATTGAAGTGGCAGATTAGAATTCTGAAACTCACTAAACACCTCAACTATTGATGGGGATGTGACATATTAAATACATACCCCTAAACTCACCAATGAAAGTCTGAGAAAGTCTTGGAATCCACTATATAAATTCTCCTGCAGGAAGAAAGTTAACTGCAAATAAATGATAACAGAGGGACCCTGTGTTCTGTCTAGATCACAGGGCTTAAAAAGTGAAGGAGTTTGTTCATATGGGACAGTGCATCCAGTAGCAGCAAGAAGACAGAACATTCTGTGAAGAAATTCTGAGAACTCCAGAGGATATTTTAGCCTAATTGATAAGCTCTTAAAGCAAAGAGATCTTCAAGAGATGCAAACAGTCTGATGAGATGGCTCAGTGGGTAAGCAGACTTGCCTCAAAACCTGAAAGACCAACATTCCTTTGAATCCCAGGATCCACAAGGCGGGAGAGAATTTCTAAATTTCCTTCTTTGCCCTCTACAGGAATTCCTGCCACACTCCAAAGTCAATTGATTAATTAGGAAAGGAAGAAGTGCAAAGCTTCTTTAACAATTAGAGATAGTAAGATTAGTGTTTCTGAAGAAGACAGCAGCATCAGTACAACCTTGGCCTAGGGCAGGACACACACTTGCTTAGGTATAACAAGCCCTCCATGCATAGTGGCTACTTTCCTGCTGTGATAAAATTTTGTGACCAAAAGCAACTTACTGCAAAAGGAGATTATCTAGCTTATGGTTCCAGGAAGAGAGTCTGTTATTGGCAGCCGCTGCTGTGGCAGCAGGTGGCCAGAGCAGGAAGCTTAGAAATCACATTTTCAACCAAAACTAAAGAGCAGACAGAGGCGATCAAAAGTGAGACAAGTTTATGAATTCACATAGCTTTCTGCCAATGATTTACTTCCTCCATCAAGGCTCAAGAACATTCCCATACTGTCTCAGAAACTGGGGAACACAAGTTCAATACTGGTGTCTGTGGAGGAGACTCTTTGTTCAAAGCCAAACCAGAAAATTATAGTTCATGTTGATGTTTAAGGAGCATTTATTTTATAATATGCACTTTCCTGAAGTTTAATCATTTGCTTTTTCTCTGAGCTTCTCAAAATGGGGGTTGGAGGGAGGCAATGATCCATAGACTGACATACTTAGTCTGAATTCTGGTGATTAATTCTTTTAATTGTACTGATGTGTCTTAAAGCTGTTTAGCCAGTCATTGCACACCCTGGTTTGAAAGAAAGCTTTTAAAGTTAAGGATCTCACCTCACTGGAGGTGGATCACTACTGACCAACGAATATAAACATTCACTAACATCTCCCTTGAGATTGGGCTCTGCTAATTCTCTCCTCACATTTTTCTTCACCTAGTTCCATTTCCAACTTCTCTGGAGCTGCTGGCCATCCTGAAAGCCTCCCCTAAGTTCACCTTACACTCATACATGGATCCCCAAGTTCCCATCATCCTCAGCACATAAATCTATGAAAAAGCTGTGACCATGAAGATCAGTGAGCTATTCATCTAAAGTCTGAAACATGAAGGAAAAAAAATAAGTATTTTCTAGGCCATAATTCTGGAACTGAGTGAAGACTTTGTAGATGCATGTATTTGGTATATGTATAGATATAGATATAGATATATAGATATAGATATATATAGATAGATACAGATATAGATCTGGATATAGGTATAGATAGAGATAGATAGGTAGATAGATATAGATGTATAATTTTAAAGGTTTTATTTTGACTCTAGGGATTTTTTTTCTTTCATTTAAACAGGTTAAATGTATCATGGTTTTATCTCATGGCTTGCCAGTGATTATTAAGTGGAACAATGGAAAAGCCTATGCAGCCTAAGAGAGTAGGGAAGATGCAGCCATGATATCCTTCTGATATGAAGTACTCAAACTGTACTCGTAATCAATTTAAACTTCATAGTTCTTTTGAGACTAAATATTAGCAAAGGTTTCCAATTTGCTCAACCAGAATCAAGTATGCAAAACTTTCAAAAGAGTAAAAGGTATGTTTTATCTGCATAACTAACAAAGCTCTTCACCAGCTTAGATGAACAAAGGTCACTGCAAAAAATGCCTTGTTGGGGCAGGCCACAGTGGCATTGTAATACCACTACAAGACACTCAGAGGCCCACAAGGGTGGGCAGCTCCTCCTGGAACTTACTGTTCTTTTAACTTGAGAGCATGGTACCTGCTGCAAGCCCTCTGTCTCTTTGCCAGTGTTACCCAACACCTTGGTGCTCATGGTCCTGCTACATCGCAGAGGCTCCCTCCCAGGCACTTGAATTTCACTGTTTCTAAGGCTCTTATCCTTCTAAGCCACCTGCTTGACTTCACTGCTTCAGATCTTGCTCCTGGGCATCTTACTTAAAATTATAGTCTTTAAGTTACCTATTTTCATTCTCTGACTTTTTTTCTTTTCTTTTCCTTTTTTGCCATAAGACATACCACTATCTAAGAATCCATATAACTACGATTTACTGTCTGTTTCCACCTTTCTTGAAATTTGTTTGGGGGGAGTCAAAAGTTTCCTTTGCTAGGTCAACTGCGTAATTAGCAATGAAAAATAACATTTATTAGACATTTATTCAATATTTGATGAATAAATACATCCAATGTCATTATATATAAAAAGCCATTGTAATTTATTCTATTAATAACACAATGTTTTAGTAAAATATTTAAACTATGTATTCTTAGGTCATAAATAAATATTGATACCCAGAGTTCTACATAACAATTTACTGGCTTTATTATTCCTCCTTTCTGGTGGCATTAATATGGCACTGACAAATTGAGATGAACATTCTGAGAAGCTTCTAATTTACAACTTTTTTTTCTAAACAAAATTAGTTATTATTTCAGCGAATTCTTAACAATTCCGAAGTATCTTTATATTTCAGTCATAATCTTGTTGGTTTTATGATTAATTTATGTATTTGTGTTATGTATTGGTGTTCACATATGTTAATAAATGCATGCTTACAACTATATTATCATTTATATAATTTTGTGTGTTGTTTTTCTATACAAACTAATTGTTATGGAGAAATTCATTCTGTGTTCACATACTAGTAATCAACTAACTCTAAATACTTCCATTTTGTAATGTTTTATGGTGATGGAGACAACCATGTTTTACTAACTTCTGTGTTCAACTTATCAAAGTAGTCCCTGGGAAAGCATCATGGGAGCTTTCCTATTGGCAGTTTATTATGTTGCTTCTTTTCTATGAAATTTATTTCATAAAATATGTTTTTATCACTGTTTTCCTTCCCTCATCTTCTCTCAGTACCTCCCATCTCCCACCCATCTAACTCCACACCATACCTCCCTTCCTTCTCTCTCTCACTGCCCCTATCTCTCTTTGAAAAAGAAACAGGCAAATTTTAAAAAATAAGCATACCAAAACAGAACAAACAAGAAAAAAAATCACAATACTCATATACACATCCAGAGATTATAAGCATGCACATGCAAAAACAAAACAACAAAAACTTTTAAATTAAGCCATAAGTGGAAGATATACTATACTTCAGTCCACTAGAGAAGCCTTCAGATAGTTATACTCTGAATCCAAAAAGAAAAGTTTCCTGGGATGGTTGCCATACAAGATCAGAATCTCAGAGAAGCACCTCAGCTAAACAGGGTAATTCAGCATACCATGAACTGATGAGGGGAGCTTTATAATCTAAATAAGAAGATCTTGTGTGCCGAGGATCATTTGTAACTGTTAAAAAAAAAAAACCAGAAAACACATAATTGAGGAACATATATGAGTAATTTTTTTAAGCTAAAAGCATGTGAAAACTTAGTTGGGGGGGGCTGAAAGCAGCTGTGAGAGCCAAGGCAATTCAGAAACGAGAGGCAGTGGGTGAAATTTGTTGAGAGCTCTCTTTGCAAACTAATCATTGACAGATCCAATGCAAACATGATCAATTTTTACTTGGGGTTTAAGTAGATATTTTGACCCTTGATGAATAAAAGGCTCTGATAGGTCATTAAGGGGCGGGGAAGCTTGGTGTTAATCAAAATAAAATGATGTTCTGGACCAGGAGACACTTCAAAGAAAGGAGTACAAGACTGAGCACCTTTTAACAGCAAGCTTCTTGATTGTGGTATGGAAATCACTCCCGAGTACCAGCTCTGGATGGCAGGCCAGCTTTGCACGATACCCTATGGCATGACCCAAAAGTGCCCCTTCTTTCACATTTACCAAACTCTATTACTATGCTGTTAAGGTCATACAGATTATTGGAAAAAAGAAAAAAAAAAACAGCTTCTACAGTGTTCCTTTGCATAGTTCAAATTAGTTTTCCTTTTGTGCTAGCATAATTTTCTTCTCTGAATATACAGAATAAAGTCTCAGTGCATAAAGGGGCGTGGGTTGGGTTGCCAAAGAAATATCTCCACATGATGTTTGCACTTCAGAGAAACTTCTTTCCATTTCCAGCCTTTGCAAAGGAGTCACATCAGCTGGAGACCCAAGAACGAGTACAGATATCCAGGCAGAGCTGGAAGCTGGATTGCATCTGCAGTGTTCTGACATGCTGCCAATTTTGGACTCTCTCTCTCTCTCTCTCTCTCTCTCTCTCTCTCTCTTTTCTCCCCTTTAGAAATTGTTACATTTCTCTACACTGATTTATAGGGTTACATGTCATGTAAGGTAATGACAATGTGTTTCATTTTCCTCTTAAAAAATAAATATTTCCATCTTGAATTGAGGGGGGATGAGTTTCTGGCACTATTTTTTGAGTATGAAAATCATGACCTTCTGAGATGAAGTATTTTAGATTGTTTTTACTTTTATTATAAAAAGCACTACATTTAGTTTCCAAAATTAAGTAAATACTTCATAACAACAAAAGTGCACCAACTGCTGGGTATAGCTACAAAGTTTACTGAAACATGCAAATTGCTTAAACAAAAAGGCAACAAATAACGCATAAACCTTTATAACTTACAGAGATGCCTAAGTCAGACACAGGTATACCTGATAGGTAAAACTGACAAGTTTACACCCCATTGGAGAGATATCCCATAATAGAATGTTTTTATCATGAAGGAAATGATATTATTAAACTGCTAAAGTTTATTTAAACTGCAAAATAAATATGTGTATTCAATCTTCTCCACTCTCTCAAATGATGACCATTTCATCAGAATGTGGAGGCAATTTATACTTGGTCTACACAGTGCAGGGAAATAACATAATTACTTTCTTTATAACACACATTAAATGAGTGTTAAAAAGAAAGCCAGGTATAGCATTATAGAGTTGGCAGTAGGAGGATGTGAATTAGTTTTATAGTTTTTTCTTTCTTATACATAGTTTGTATGTATAATTATGCTACTCACTATTTTGCCATGAGTATTAGGCTATTATTGATTTCTAGTGATTGCTTGTAAATAAAGAATTTTTTTTCAAGAAAAGCCAACTGTATAAAGTCAAAAAACTGGAAATCAATAATCTTAATTGGTTTTGAATTTTATGAAGAAATAATAGTGCAATTTTAGAAATAATAGAAAAATAGGCCACTATAATAGGTTTCATCTTATCCTAAAGAGTAATAAGAAATTGTGAGGTAAAAAAGGATAAATGACAAGTATATGAATAGATAGATGATAGATTTTATATAGATAATAGATACAAATTGATCAATAGAAAGATGATAGATGCATACATAGCTTATATTTGAATAGTTGAAATATAGATATGTAGGTATAAGAAGCTCATAGATAAACACATAGGTAATGAAAGATACATGGATAAATAAATAGATCAATATAGATAAATGATATATAAACATAAAATGCATAAACAGAAGAATGGATTATATATACATAGAGAGGTATTTAAATTAAGGACATAGGTATTTGAGACAGGTGACAAAGAGATGATAGGTACATAGACTTAGATGAATAGATGGATTAGAAATGGATATAAAATCAATTAACACTTTGAGTGGAGTGAGGTTTGACATGGATAAAATATTTGTTTTCTGTGATGGAATAGTTTTAAAATTCAAAACTATCCTATGAAGTTATCAGTAGCTAAGGCTTTTTGCTCTTAGAAAATGTGTCATTTAAGGACATGGAAAATATACTAAAAAAAAATTGCAGTATGGAGGTTTTTCAGGAAACTGGGGATCAATCTCCCCAAGGATCCAGCAATATTACTATTGGGCATATACCCTAAAGACATACATTCACACCCTAAAAGCATTAGCTCAACTATGTTCATAGCAGCATTATTCACAATAGCAAGAACATAGAAACATCCTAGATTCCCTTAAACTGAAGAATGGATTAACAAACTGTGGTACATCTACACAATGGAGTACTACTCAGCAGTAAGAAAAAAATGATATCCTAAAATTTGCAGGCAAATGGATGGATTTAAAGAATATCATTTGAGCGAGGTCTCACAAACCCAGAAGGATAAGCAGGGGATGTGCTCACTCATTAGTGGATTTTAAGCAGAAACCTTCATTTTACATTGAAAGATGATGGATGAATAAAGTGATTTAAAATACACAAAACAAACCTTCTGGTTTGTCTGTAGAAGGGTTGCTTAACAGAAATTTGTGGTGGTCAGAGTGCATCATGGGCATTAGCTATGACCTACTGTGCTTTCTTTATCTGTAGCTGAGCCTAACCTAGCTTGAGAAGATTTAGGTTTTATTTTTTTATATTTCATGTATTTTAGAGAAAAGAAAAGTTTTATTACTGTATGAGTTTTTTTGTTATCTATCCTGAATGTTTTGCTTTTTTCTTTCTTTTTTTTTTAAACTTTATTTATATATTTATTTGCTTTGGTGTTTGCCTGGAACTGGAACTACAGACAGTTGTTAGCTGCCATGTGGGTGCTGGGAATCGAACCTGGGTCCTCTGGAAGAGCAGACAGTGCTCTTAACCGCTGAGCCATCTCTCCAGCCCTTGCTTTTTTATATAATGTTTGAGATTGATTTTAAAAGAACAATAAAAAAATAGAAAGCAAACTCTTTCACTATTTTTCTTCTTTGTACTCTCTGCTTTTCTGAAAGGGAGTTTTTCTTATAGTGGATATCGTAATGAGCTACCATTATAAAATTAAGAATAAATTAATTCTCATAGGAAATAATAAATAGCATAATTATATATACAAAGTATGTATATGAAAGTAATAACTAATAAAATTATGTATACTAGGATGACAAATTAAGACACAGGGGGACTGGATAACTTTGTGAAGAACTTGTTTCTCAAATTTTTTCTATTTGTTCAAAGTAAATATTAAAATACACATTAAGATATTGCTCATTCCAAAGACAGTAGTTTATTAATCATTCCATGCTGTGAGGACCATACAAGTATTTTTCTGAGAGAACTTTCCTGCTTCTTAAGCATAGATTTTACAACTCTACTAGTTTGAGGAAACTTATATAAACATAAAACAATAATTCTTTTTAAAACAAAAACTACATATTTTATTAACATAAAGCTTTAAATTATTTGATTCCATTGTATGAAGTAACTCATAGATGTCTGGATGCTAAGATATGCTTGCTTGCCACTTTTTATAAAGCTTCTTTCCTTGAATTTTCTGAACTTAAATATCTAAAACTGATGGTGTTGTTGGCTACTGACCAGATGTAGAGTTCTTTATACTACCTGATTGATCATCCAGTTTCACTAAGAAAGAAATCTTTGAAAGTGTTGAGAGAAATGAGGAGGCAATTAGCATGGCTGAACAGAAAAGCAAAACTCAGAACTGCAAGGCTGGTGCACACTTTGAAACTGAACTTTTTAAAATTTATATCTACAAAATTACCAATAGAAAGTGTTTTAGCCACACTGACATCTATGTGCTTCTCTTTCTCAGCTTTCATTGTGTTACAACTGTGTTTGAATGTTTTTGAATTTATAACTTCATCTAGTCATATTCCCATATAAGAGTTTTATGTCTTTGTTCACAGCAAATGGCCATCCCTTGAGAATAACATTTTCCCTTAATCAGATTTAGTATATTATATCAACCTGTGTCATATTAGAAGTGATTAAATTAAGTACATTAAATTGTGTTTGTACAAAGTTTCTAAAACCTACACTTAATTAAATTTTAATTTTGTTTAACCCTTCATGTAGAAAAATATTCCCAAACATTAGATGTACAGAGATGGTTTCTGGCTTTGCTGTGGTTATAAACTAGTAGAAAGTAAAAGACAAACCCACAGTTTCTCAAATAAATAAGAAAATGTGATGTAAAAATTATATGATATTCAAATTAAGTATTCTAGGTTTGCAGCCATGCTCATTTAGTGTCTGTATTTAAATTCAAAAAGGTAGAGATAAAGAAAATACTACAACTTGGAAGAAAGACATTTGACCTGGACTTTGAAGACTATGCAATAGTAAGATACGTTATTTGGATGGATGGATAGATGAATTGATGGACGGATAAGAGACAGAAAGATGTAGATATTCATAAGTATATAAAGAGAATTAATCCAGAAAAAAAGGAAAAAATAATTAGTTAAATAATGTTAAAGATTCAGGTATGCTCACTCTGATCTTATTATAATATAATGTTCATATATATTTAATAATACAAAGTAATCAATAAAAGTATATTTTATTGCAAAATTTATCAAAAGAAAATTACATTAATGGAGAATGCAGACTTTCAAATAAGAAATTATTTAGACCAAGACTCATGGCAAAGTAAGAAGTGTGGTAAGAACCACTGAGCTCTTTGGATTGATTACTCTGCAATTTTTTTCTTCTCTATAGTTTGAACAATTTTTGGTATTTGTTTATTACTATCAACTGTGTAGAGAAGCTTCCCTCAGAGTGACTGGGAGGGTAGGAAAGGGTAAGGGAGTTTGAACAAGGGGATACATGGATAAAAAATGAGACTTTATTCTAAAAAGTACATTTAAAAAAGCTTCTCTCATGAGGGCTGGGAGATGCACTCACCTATGGGTATAATAAGTCATTAGTATTTGGTTTAATACTATATTCAAATAGTGGAATGAAAGTACATTTTAAGTCCCCACACACAGACATCTTGAGACCATGCAGACCCTGTGTCCAGAGCAGAGTAAGAGGTGAGCAAATTCCAATTCCTAGGCTACCCAGAGACCTCCTCTTCAAAGCCACAGGCACAGCTTCAGCTCTGTCCCCACACCCAGCCCTGCCCTAAACCAAACAAAGCTGGGAGAATCCCTAACAACAATCCCCAGTAACACACAGCAGAAGAGACACCCCACAGTCAAACCCCACCTCCAAAGTACGCTGTGTCATCACACATGGACATCTTCAGACAGTGCAAGCCCTTTGTCCAGAAAAGAGTAAGAGCAATCACCAGAAACACATAGCAAGAGGGACATCTCACAGCCAGACTCTGCCTCCAAAGCAAGCTGAATCATCATACACTGATATCTTCAGACCATAAAGACCCTATGTTCAGAGCAAAGTACGATCATACAGACCCAGTGTACAGAGCAGATTGAAGACACACAATCCCTGGACCCACAACAGACTAAGAACTGACAAAGAATGAACAAAGGAAGCAATGGGCAGACACCAGTGCAAGAGTACATACAACAATATAAAGAACAAGGCACCACCAGAAGAAGCTAGTGGTTCTACAACATCAAGATCTGAAAAGAGCAATGAAGGGCAAACAGAAGAAAACAACCTTAAAAACAATGTTATAAAGATTATAGAGCCTTACAGAGGATATAAAAAAATTCCCTTAAAAAGTAGAAAAAAATACAAAAAAATATTGGAAGAGATTAACAAATTCTTGAAAGAAAACCAAAAAAAGGAAAATCAACAAATGAAAGAAACAGGAACTAAAAACTGAAATAGAAGCAATAAAGAAGGTACAAAAAGAGGCAAAGCTGGAAATAGAAAATCTGAAGAAAAGAGCTAGAACTACAGACATAAGCATAACCAACAGAATCCAAGAGATAGAAGAGAGAATCTCTGGACTGGAAGACTCAGTAGTAGAAATAGATACATCAGTCAAAGAAAACACTAAAACCAAAAAAAGCCATATCACAAAACTTCCAGGAAATTTGAAATACCATAAAAAAGACCAAACCTGAGAATAAGTAGAGTATGAAAAAGAGAAGAATGTCAGCTCAAAGACACAGACAATATATTTAATAAAATCATTAAAAAGTATCTCAACCTAAAGAAGGAAATGCCTATAAAGATACAAGAAGTTTACAGGACCACAAATAGATTAGACCCCACCAAAAAAGTCTGACTGCTACATAATAATCAATCTACAAATCATACAGAACAAAGAAAAAATATTAAGAGTTATAAAGGAAAAGGGCCAAATTACCTATACAGGCAGACCCATCAGAATAACAACAGACTATTCAGTGGAAACAGTGACAGCAAGAAGGCCCTGGTCAGAAGTTGAAGAGAGAGTGACTGGGAGGGCAGAAGGGGAAGGGAGTTTAAACAAGGGGGTACATGGATGAAAAATAAGACTTTATTCATAATAAAAAAGGAAAAAAAGAAATATTATACAAATTAATACTAATTATTTATTTGTTTGGTGGTTGGATGGATATGGTTTTTTTGAAACATGGTTTCTCTATGTAGTCCTAGCTGTATTGGAACTCATTTTGTAGACCAGGCTGGCCTTGAACTCACAGAGATCTGTCTGTTTCTGTCTTCTACATGCTGGGATTATAGGTATGTGCCACCATTGCCCAGCTAAATTAATATAATTAATGGAAGAGGCCTGGGAGTGAGTCTAGAAAGGTCACTAAGACTGTCTTACATACAATGAGTATTTATTAAACAATTCTATATATTTCTTTTTTTAAAAAAAAGAAGTTATGGAGACACTAAAAGAAAATGGTTGCCAACCCAGACTACTATACCCCGCAAAATTATCAATTGCCATAGAAGTTGTGTCATGACAAAATCAGATTTAAACTATACCTATTCATAAATCTGGCCCTACAGAAAGCACAAGAGGGAAAACTCCAACCTAAAGAACCCAGATACACCCATGAAACCAGAAACAATCAACAATCCCATGAGAGAAAAGCCTAAAGGAAGGAAATACACACAAGGTACCACCAAAAATAACAGAAAATATCAGTCAGTGGTCATTAATATCCATTATTACCAATGGACTCAATTCACCTATAAAAAGACACACCCTAACAAGATGGATAAAGTAACAGAAGCCATCCTTCTGCTGCATACAAGAAGCACACCTCAACTTTAAAGACAGACATAGGCTCAGAATAAAAGATTGGAAAAAGATTTCCAATCAAATGGCCCCCCACAATAAGCCTGTTTAGCCATCGTAATATCTAACAAAATAGACTTCAAACTGAAATCAATCAAAAGAGAACAAGATGGACATTACTTATTTATCTCAGGAAAAATTGATCAGGATGAGATCTCAATTCTGAATATTTGTGCCCCTATTATAAGGCCACCTACATATGTAAAAGAAAACACTACTCACTCTTAAACCCCACATAAAACATCATACTCTAATGATGGGAGACTTCAATACCACACTTTTACCCTTGGATAGGTCAACCAGACAGAGACTCAATAGAGAAATAACAGGTCTAACAGATGTTATGAGGCAAACGGACTTAATAGACATTTACAGAAACTTCCACCCAAACACAAAAATATACATACTTCTCAGCACCACATGGAAATTTCTCTAAAATTGACCACATACTTGCTCATAAAGCAATTATCAATAGATAGAAAAAATGGGAGTACCATCTTCTATCACATGAGACCAGCATGGTCTAAAGTTAGAATTCAAAAACAACAAAAATCATAGAAAGCTTACAACCTCCTAGAAACTGAACATCTCTACATGGAACCACCTCTGGGTCAAAGAAGAAGTTGAGAAAGAAATCAAAGATTTCCTAGAATTTAATGAAAATGAATCTACAACACACCCAAATTTATGGGACACAATGAGGAAAGAGGTAAGAAGAAAATTTATAGCACTAGATGCCTATATGAAAAACCAAGAGATATCTCACAAAAGAGAACTAAGAGCACAGCTGAAGGCCTTAGAACAATTAGAAGCAAATTCACCTAGAAGGAGTAGAAGGCAGAAAATAATCAAACTTAGGGCTGAAATCAGTACAATGGAAACAATGAGAATAATACAAAGAATAAATGAATGAAACAGTTGGTTCTTTGAGAAACTCAATAATATAGAAAAACCCTTATCCAAAGTAACCATAAGGCAGAAAGAGAGAGAGTATCTAAATTAGCATAATAAATGAAAAGCTAGACATAGCAACAGACTACCAGGAAATCCAGAGAACTATCAGGTCATACTTTGAAAATCTATACTCTACTAAAATGGAAAACCTAAAAGAAATGGAAAAGTAGCAATTACCAAAATTAAATCAAGATCAGATTAAAGACATAAACAGACCTACAGACCTATAACACCAAAGGAAATTGAAGCTATTATTAAAAGTCTTCCAAATAAAAAAAGCCCAGGACAAGATGGTTTCACTGCCAAATTCTACCAGATATTCAAAGAAAACCTAATACCAATCAACACTCAACAAACTGTTCCATACAGTAGAAACTGAAGGAATACTGCCAAACTTTTTTATGTGGCCACAATCATCCTGAAAACCAAGCTACTTAAAGATGCAACAAAGAAAAAGAATTATAGATCAATCTCCCTCATAAACTTTGATGCAAAAATACTTAACAAAATTCTGGTAAATGGGATACAACAACATATAAAAAAAGTCATCCACATCAATCAAGTAGGCTTCATCCCAGAAATGCAGGAATGATTCAACATACAGAAAACTGTAAATGTCATCCATCATATAAACAAATTAAAGGACAAAACCACATGATCATCTCCTTAGATGCTGAAAAAGCCTTCAACAAAATCCAACACTCCTTTGTGATAAAAGTCCCAGAGATATCAGAAATACAGGGAAAATACCTAAATATAATAAAGGCAATTTACAACAAGCCAAGGCCAACATCAAACTAAATAGAAAAAAACTCAAAGTAACCCCACTAAAACCAGGAACTAGACAGGGATGTCCTCTCTCCCCTTATCTATTCAGTATTGTTCTCAAAGTTTTATCTAAAATAATAAGAGAATGAAAGGCTATTAGTTGGATACAAACTGGGGAAAAGAAGTGAAGCTATCTCTATTTGCACATGATATGATTGCATACATAAGTGACCCACAAAATTCTACCAGGGAACACCTGCAGCTGATAAACACCTTCAGCAATGTATTGGGATACAAGATTAACTCAAAAAAATCAGTAGCATTCCTATACACTAAGGATAAATAAGAGAAATATCACCCTTTATAATAGCTGCAAATAGCATTAAATACTTTGGTGTAACTATAACCAAAGGAGTAACAGATCTGTTTGACAAAAACTTTAAATCACTGAAGAAAGAAATTGAAGAAGATATCAGAAAATGGAAAGCTGTCCCATGTTCTTGGATAGGTAGGATCAACATAGTAAAAATGGCAATCTTATCAAAAGCAAGCTACACATTCAATGCAATTCCCATCAAAAAAAAATTCCAACACAATTTTTTACAGACTTTGAAAAAACAATAATCAATTTCATTTGGATCAACAGGAAAGCCAGGATTGCCAAAAACAATTTTGCTCAACAAAAGAACCTCAGAAGGTTTCACCATCCCCAAATTCAAGCTATAATATAGAGCTACAGTAATAAAAACAGCCTGGTACTGGCATCAAAACAGACTTATGGATCAATAGAATCAAATTGAAGACCCAGACTCAGCAGTAAAAAAAAAAAAAAAAAATGATGATATTCTAAAATGCATAGGCAAATGGTTGAAGGATGGATGTCAAGAATATCTTCCTGATTGAGGTATCACAAACCCTGAATCATATGCAGAGGATGTACTCACTCATTAGTGGATTTTAAGCAAAAAGCAAAGAACATCCAAGCTGCGAACCACAACCAATTAATAGTTTGGGATGTGAAGGAACTTAAGAGATACATCATGTGAGTCCCCTAGGAAGAGAAAATAAAGAGCTTCTTAGCTAATTGGGAGCATAAAGTGTTGCCACCAGAAAGAGGTAGGAACAAGTCATGAGAGAAGAAGATGATTGAGTGAGAGGAACAAGTAAGGAGAGGAAAAAAAAAAGAGATGGAAATGTTAATAGAGGAAGCCATTGCTGTGATGGAAAATGGCTGGGTGCCAGTGAAACCTCCAACACCTCACAGGATGTCCCTGGCTAGGTCTTCAACCAATAGTGAAGGTGTTGCCTAAACAGGACTTCCCCTATAATCAAATGAATAAACCACCCTAAGTGCCACTACATCCAACAATGAATTGAGGTAGAGACAGCCTGAGCAGTGGGCTAAGTCCCTGTTCAGTGGGTAGAGTAGGAGAATACTCTAGATGAGCAAGGAAGGGGATGGAGACTATGAGGAAAATTCTAACAGTGATGGCTGGCTGAAGTTCTGCAGAACTCACTGAACCAAGAACAGTTACTTGGGAAGCATCAGGAAAAGGAACTAGGCCCTACCAGGATATGCAACTGTTCACTGATATGGGCAGTATGTGGAGTCTTAAAGGGAGGTTCAGACTGTGTTTCTATGGACTGGCACTTTGGAGCCCATTCTCTCCAGAGGAACACATAACCCAGACTTGATATCAAGATGAGGAAATTGGACTTGCCTGGAGTGGATGCTGAACTGATTCACCTTGGACCTCTTGCCCTTTCTGGGGATGAGATGGGAGGATGGGAAGGAGGGAGGCTGAAGGCTGACTGGGAGTAGTCTAGAGGGAGATGGGAGTTGGAACAAGGGGATACACACATAAAAGACTTTACTCTAGAAAAATAAATAAATAAGAAAAAAATTTGAAATAAGTACATTTTTCCTTTAGCTCTATAATCTGTCTATCCAGAGATTCAGGTGTAAGTATCAATACAAGCTATGGGTTCTATCTTGTGGAGTGGGCCTGAAATTTGATGGTAAAGTGGCCTTATATGCAGTAACATCCATGTCAATATTGCATAAGTGAGTGTATCCTGACAGGCTGATCATTATTATATCTTACATCATTCAAACCTAGGTAAGGTTGATGATAACTTTTGTTTTCTAGTAATGTATATATGAACTTTTAAGCCTAAGAACCTAGCCAGTAGGGATGCAGCTTATAAGTTAGTAACAGCTTAACTTCTTCATATTTTATGACTTAAGTATATAAAGCCTTCATCAGCAGGCTCTTGCCATCAAGTTCTGGAGTGTAGCTAAGAGTAATAGTAGTAGCCTCTAATATTTGTGGTTCAATGGTACCCTAATAATGAACAACTCAATAAATTTAACTCATTCTTAGGGCTGCACTTTTTGTTGGGAAGCCTTTGGGGTCTGTGACAAAGTAGAACTACCCTTTGTTGTAGATTATTCCATGTAAACTCCCTTTTCATATATGTATGATTTTAAAGAAGCTTTCATTATAGTGAATTTCCATATGGCTGATTTAAGATCTTCATTGCTAATTTTCCCTTCACATAATGCCTCTGTTACACTGAGCTCCTGTCAATGACTCCATTTGATTTTGCTTCATTATTTTCCATTTTCCCCTTTATATACCTCCATTTCTCATGGCCCTTATTTATTTTTATTAATTTTCTTGCCTCTATTGATATTAGAATTAAAATATACAAATCTAAAGAGTTAAAGATAGCATCTTAAAATGTGAGATAAATTGTGATCTTTTTCATTCTGGGCCAGTGTTACCTCACTTAGAAATATTATTTTCAGCTCTATCTGCTTATTTGAAAATTTCATTTTTTTCTTACAGTTGCATATCATTACATTATGGACATGCACCAGATTTTCATTATTCATTCGCCAGTTGATTGTATCTTGGCTATATCTATTTTCTGACTATTGTAAATACAGAGCCTTAAATGGTTCATTTTCTCCTCCAAACTAAGGGATCATCACAAAAAGAGGGCTTTAAACATTGAAAAGAGGACAGAAAGACAGTACAAGCCAGAGGGGTGAAGGATATCTCACACACACACACACACAAATATCCACAGAAACAAATAACCTGGGCTCATAGGAGCTCACATAGTCCAAACCAATTATTAGGAAGTCTGCTTGCGACTGACTTAGGCCTTTTACATATATTTGACAGATGTGTAACTTGGTCTACTTCAGGGACTTCTAACAGTGGGAGCGGGGCTATCTCTAATGCTTTGGTTGCTTTTGGAAACCTATTCCTCATACTTGGTTGCCTTGCCCATCTATAATACAAGGGAATGTGCTTAAGTCCTACTGCAACTTGAAATGGCATGCTTTTTTGATACTAATGGGATCCCTGCCTGTTTCTGAACAGGAACATAGGAGGAGTAGATGAAGGTGGGGGATAAAGATAGGGGCAGTTGAAGGTAATGGGAGGAAAGGAGAGAGGTGAAACTTTAGTAAGAATGTAAAATAAATAAATAAGTTTAATAAATATAACAAAAACAATTTTTAGGATTCATTGATAGTAAACAACTACATGAAAATCGTGTCTACATTCCCTCATCTACTTATCAAGAAAATGCTGGTCACACTTTCACTGGGTTAAGTTTCTTCAAGGTGACGCATGCTGCTGTGGAAACAAAACCCTAAACAAAAAATATTTAAGCAATTGATTGTACTCTAAAGAGAAGAAACCGAGCGAGCGCAAAGAAACGATGGGGGGAAGAGAAGCAGATTTGAGACCAATGAGGACAAAGCAAAAAAGGCACTGTGGACTGTGGTCCAGGATAAAGAGCGTCTACAAAGTGTTCCATGAAGGAAGACGGTTCAATTTCTGATCTGAAAACTCAGGGAAGCCGAGGTCGGGCTGTTGTGATGTTGGTGATGTGGACATGTCTGAGCTGTGGGAGGAGAAGCAACAATTTGAGCTGGAGAAGCAGAAGAAACAAAGAAGAGCCAGGAAACAGAAAGTTCTTCTGCAGATACTTGGCTGACACCGAGGCTAAGGAGCAGGAGGGGATAAAGGAAGCAATGGCTCATGGGAAACAATCCAGTGACTGGTCATATGACAGCACACTCGGGGTTTTAGGACTTCTACAACTGTGGAAAAACTCCTAATATGAGAAGAAAGGGGGATTTTCTGGGACAACAGTAGTTGGGAAGGATAGATTTCTTCTAGATTTAAGTTCATGTTATTATATTTTTAAGCTTGTGTCTGAAATACACATATCCCTATATTATACTATAATAGTGTTACAAGCATTTTAAAGCATACATACAATACAGTCATTACAACATAGACATTGTACAAATAAAGCATGCAATATTTTCTCCTTGTTAAAAAAAAATCGTGTCTAGGGCACATAGCAGAGTGGTAGGTTATACATATTAACTCACAACAGATATGAAAGCAAGTTCAAAATCTTCTCAAAACCAAGCCAGACAAAATAAAACAAGGAAATGAGAAATGATCATTTCTGAAAGAGAAAATCAGATTTTATTATAAATTTGGTCCCTTTTAGGTTGACAGAAAGACAGTGGGTTACCCTACAGGCACAAACATATGGACAACACAAACTGAACTATGAATTATTACAAACAAGCAAAGAACAAGTACATAAAGTTTGTGAGATATGGAATGGGATATGTTTGGGAGAAATCTGTGGGAGAAATGGGATACAAATACCGACAAAATAAATTTTATAAAATTCACAAAGGTTTTATAAAAATGCAACAAAATTGGAATTGGTAACAACAGGTTGGAACGAAAGGGGCACTAACAACAAAGGTCTACTTACAATCACACAGCTTTTTAAGTTTAAGTTATAGGTAATTGAAGTAAGTCTCTGAAACAAAACACACTAAAATTTGGTTGTGTTGACTTATTATATATAAAAATATATACATATATATATTGAAATCTGGTAAATATATAACCTCATAATAAGATGATTTTTTTTTTGGTCAGTAAAATTAGCAAAGTATATCATCTAAACATGTTTTATTTGTATGACTATTTTGAGTTTGCATATCAAGGCGCCTAGAAGAAAAATATTTCGTGAGAAGCCACAAAAACTAGAATTATACATAATTCTCTCCTCTAATGCTTTATAAAGCAAAATGACAGCTTTTACAGAAAATTACTCTGACTATTACTAGACTTGGTAAGAAAATTTTCCTATTGTAAGCATAGAATCAATTTTCCAAACCAGGGATTATTTAGTTTATATAGTGTTCACATCTTATGGAGGTGCAAAAGTTAATAAACATATCAGTTCTTAAAAGATACCAGAAACAAATACTGGAGAAGAGAAGTTTTTCAGTTAATGGCACACAGCATTCAATTTCATGTCTTTTCAGCTTCCAATTTCCACACCTTTCCCAAAGCATAGATAAGGCATAGCATTCAAAAATTATTTCAATGATTATTAAAGTGGAAAGGAGTACACATTGTAGAGGTTATAATTTAATACTTTACAAAGTCATTTTACTATTATTTATTGAATAGAAGCTCTGGGAATTTGTGAGGTAGTCTCAACAGCAAGAACATGTATTTATCCTAAAGAAAATGTAAGTTGTTTGGGGTCACTAAGTATTAGAGGTGCCAGACCAACACCATCTCTGTAAGTACACACTATACACCAATTCTATAATAAAATTTCACATAGATTTGATGGACTAGTAACATTATGCTATTGCTTGGCATCTTACATGAATTTATATTTTGAATCTTTAGAGAAAGCTGCAAGGTGTGTATTACAAATAAGGATTTGGTGGAGAGAGCTAAGTTAAAAATCTGGATAACTCCAAAACCCAGGGAGTTTCAATAATGTTCATGGATAGTCTTAATGCATACATACATTTAGATTTTACACCTTAGGACAAAATAGGAGATGGCAATTAAAATTGAAAATGGATATAAACATTTTTGGGATGTAACTTGAAAAAGCATTTGCAACAAAAGCAAAAAGAAAATCAGTGCTTATTTAAGTTCTTGTCATTGGCCAGTTACAAGTTATTTTAGTGACTCACAGAGAAAAAAATTAATAGTGTTCTGGATTGGTTTAGGATTATATTAATTCACACTGAAAGTAATCTGAGTATCATGAGTATGAACTGAAAGACACTCTGTGCCTATTAACCTAAGGAATATGAGAAATCTCATGTGTGTCATAGAGGCTGAGAAAAACCTTGTTTTTCTTTGTCTTCAGTGCAATGCCCTCCATCTAAACAAAATCATTTTGTACTTGCTAATACTTCATGTTCTTACAGAGAAGAGAGCTCATAAATGATGTCCTTGAGTCAGAAATGGGTCACTAGACTAACTGTAAGAAATTAATTTTAAAAAATCAAAAGTATTTCTCTTTGAAAACTATAGGCCAAAATTTCTTACAGGAAGTAACAAAAACATAGTTGCATAAAAATAAAGTTAGCTATGCAGCATCTTATTGTTGCCTATAAAGGTATTCATATGCTAATGGGTGTCTCATGATTGGGTACTTACTTACCAGAGAATGAAATTTTGATGTAATATGTTTTTTATATATTTTGAACTATTAAATTGTTGTTATCATTGCACTATTAGAATACTTAAAACTTCCTCTTTGTAGTAGCAGTAATAAACTGGCAACTGCTGTTACTGTGTTTCAAATAATTAAGGCTGAATATATTCATAAGATTATGCATACAACCTCCCATACACAACAGGTCACCTTTATGCAGTTAATGTAAGAGATTAATGATGGTAGGCATTCAAAATCACAACTAATAATGATCACTAATAATTATAAAAGATCTATATTTTCTAATATAGTAAATAAAACTGTACAATGTAGCTGCATTATAAACCTTTACTATAGTGAAACTAACCTGCCCTACACCTTAGTGTGCAAGAAAAAATTATGTATTTAAAAATGGAACATGACTAATGTTCTGCCTTGAGAAAAATACAAAGTAAGCTGTATGTAAAAATGGAAATACAAGCTTCTGCATAGACAGAAAGCAATAGAAAGTTAATATCCTATTTGGATATGAACTGTTCTATGAAGTAGCCCTTATTCTGCCAAATACAGAAAACAGAAGACTATTTGTTCACACATCATTTTGTCTTATCCCCAAAGTTTTTTACATTTCTCTTCTGCAAATTTCTTGAAGCATTATTATGCACAAAAGAATGGTTTTCACATGAAACAAGAACACAAATGATAAGATTATAACAAACACAGCATCAAACAAAAATGGAGAAAGACCTTTAATCTAGCAATCTTTAAATAATTAAATACAAATGGTATATATTAAAATTAAAATCTGCTATGTTGAAATAGATATGTGATATTTCCCCAAATCATGTAAGTCCCAAAGTGCCATTTTATGTGAGGATACTATTCCCTCCTGTTTCTAGCACAGGCAGAGGAAATATCCAAATGAAATTTAGGAGTTGATGTTTGCCTAAATTAGAAAGTGATGACTTGTTTTTATTGTAAGCTATATTTAGAATCACCATGGAGACACAGATACAGGTTTGTCTATTAGGCTATTTCAAGAAAATCTTAAATAACATGGAAGATAAGCCCTCAATGTCAACACAGCATATCAAGTGCTGAGGTCCTCACCTGAATAAAAAACAAAACAAAACAAAAAAAAAACAGAACTGAGCTGAGACCAGCATCCACATCTCTCTGCTTCCTGACTACTGATGCAAGATGTCCAAACATATTACATTCCTACTACTATGACTTCGCTACCATTGTGGGTGTCCACTTAACACTATAATCCAAAAGAATAACTCCCTTAAATTTTTATGGAAGTGGAAATAGAATGTAGGGGTTATGTGCTTGTGCATTTTAGTATTTGCACATGGGTTTGTAGGCAATCCAAACTGAGGCTCTCTGGGAGAATATGTACCAAAAAGCCAGCTCCTCAGCTCCCCAAATTGCTTCTTAATCATAGCAATAAACACAGGAGCTAACACAGAAAATTAGTTCTGGTAGAGAAGCCATTGCTCTTTAAAAAAATGTCTTTGAGGTTCTTATGTATTTTGAAATGTTTGAATGGAAGGGCTAAATCTTTGGGATAAAAAAGCCTTAAAATACTACAAACAGGACTTCACAAGCCATTTTTTTTATGGAAATCTAGAAAACCAAATGTTTGAAATAAATGTGTAAAATAGAAGCCCAGCTCATGAGATTTTAGAAGGCATCAAGCGCTCTGTCAGGACCTGGTCGAGAGGTCATCATGATATTTTTCTGGCAAGAATCTGTCTGCACTTCTGCTTTTGTCTTGAACACTCAAGTGAACCTAAATTCCAAATTCATTTGATGGAGAAACTTTCAAGGCAAGGTGCCATCCACACTGTTTCATCATTACTTCTCCATGCTATTATCCAGATCCACAGTAAAGTGTATATATAAGACTAACTAAGCAATTGAGAAAATGTACCCTTTAGATGAGATGGCGGATGTTTTATATTGTAGACAGTGCAGGTGCTGATAAAAATAGCTGTATTTTCTTTATGAACCAAAGGCCACCTTTATTAATGGAGTTTATGTTTGTTTGTTTGTTTTTTTTGAAGGACTTTATTTTCTAAAAAAAATATAAAATATTGTGACAAGAAAAAAAGAATAGTTGTAATTTCAAAAGAGAATAGTACCACTAAAGCAAGATTTGACACTCTGCAATGGGACAAAAAAATTATGCTTAGGGGAGAACTTCCCTCCATCCATCTTGCAAAATTACAAAGAAATTATAAAGGAGAAAGGCTAAAGTGGGAAAGTCAATGAGGTATTTGATTACAAGCAACCATCTATAGAAATGCTTCTCCAGAGTCAACCTAACAGGCACACAGAAGTTGTTTTTAGGGCTGGTAGAACTTGGGAGCATCATTAATGAGATACATCTTTAAATATATAATGACTATAAGAACAAGACATTGAGGTTTATGCCAAGAATTTTCGATGCTAATGCCTTAAATAAATATGTAAAAGAATCAAATTTTCTCCAAGGAGGCCTCGAGAGGGCATTGTGTAAATTATGAATGTGAAGCCTAGGTTGCAATAGAGAATAAAGGATGTTGAAGATACTTCAATCTTAAAATATGTATTATGAAAGTTTCATACACTGAGTCAATCAAGCAGCAATGATGTTTAGAGAAATGGGTCTGTCTAAGCCTGTTGGGCCCAGATGCTCCCATCAGAAACCTCAATTGCCTGACATTTTTCTGCAAGACATAGTGTTCGTTACCTTTAAGTTTTGCTTCTATCTGATTGTACCACTCTTCTCCATTCTTCCATTTTGGAGTCAGAATGATTATTCTTTGCCACTGCATATTGAAAATTTGTAACTTGACTTTTGAGGACCATTGTTTAGATGTTACTCAGTCTCAGAAGAGAATACAGTTTTACTTTAAAATAGTTTCAAAATTCTTCCAAGATATAGAGACTTCTAAAATTAGACAATGAATTTTTCTTTATGAGCTCTTTATAGTTTGTAAAGAAAATGAGTAGATGGGTACAGCTGACTTTACCTTGATATGTTTGTGTAATGGTTAATATTTATTGACATTGACCATTAGTATATTGATTACCATTGCCAAGATCTAAGATCATGTAGGTGACTGGGCTCTGTAATGTCTTTGATGAGTTTGTATAGATTCTGACAGTTTAGATCAAATGACACACCCTAAGATTGGTAACACCATTGCCTGTTTCTAGATCCTGAATTAAATACAAAGGAGAAAGTGAGCTGAGCTTTCAGAATCCATTCCTTTCTGCCCCTGTGCTATGTAATATGACCATTCTATACCCACCATAATGAACTGTACCCTCAAACTGTAAACCAAAGTAAACTTTTTTCTTAATCTAATTTCTCAGGTATTTTTTTACTCATCACCATAGAGAAATAACTAAAGCAGAGGACATAGAAAAATGCAGGGCCACCGCTCTCCAAAGCCAGCGCCTCCTCTCGCTTGCCGAGCTCCAGCTGAAGGAGAAGCGGGTAAGTGAGGAGGTGCTCATACCATGGCTCCTACAAAGCAGACTGCCCGCAAATCCACCAGCAGTAAAGCACCCAGGAAACAACTGGCTACAAAAGCTGTTCACAAGAGTGCGCCCTCTACTGGAGGGGTGAAGAAACCTCATCATTACAGGCCTAGTACTGTGGCACTCCGTGAAATCAGATGCTATCAAAAATCCACTGAACTTCTAATTCGCAAGCTCCCCTTCCATCACTTGGTTTGAGAAATTGCTCAGGACTTCAAAACAGATCTGCGCTTCCAGAGTGCAGCTATTGGTGTTTTGCAGGAGGCAAGTGAGGCCTATCTGGTTGGCCTTTTTGAAGATACCAACCTGTGTGCTATCCATGCCAAACGTGTAACAATTATGCCAAAAGATATCCAGCTATCACTCTGCATACGTGGAGAACGTGCTTAAGAGTCCACTATGGGGGAAACATTTCATTCTCAAAAAAAATCTTTTCCTCTTCTTCCTGTTATCAGTAGTTCTGAATGTTAGATATTTTTTCTATGGTGGTCAAAAGGTACATAAGTATATGATTGGGAGTAGAAAAATAGGGGACAGAAATCAGGTATTGGCAGTTTTTCTACTTTCACTTGTGTGTTAATTTTTAATATAAATGCAAGATGTAAAGCATTAATGCAAGCAAAATGTTTCAGTGAATACATTCCAACAGTTCAACTTTATAACAATTATAAATAAACCTGTTAAAATTTTCTGGACAATGCCAGCATTTGTATTGTTTTAAAAATAAGTACATTTCTTATTGACGGCAAAAAGAAAAAAAATAAAAAAAGTTCACAGAGAAGGTAACCTTGAACTAGATCTGAAAAGTAAGTGTGTCTACAAACAAGAGGATATATACATGTACAGAGTCATTAAAGTTTGGTGTGTACCCCAGAGAAGCTAAGTAACAAGAAGTACCCAAGCAAGACATCCATGGATCCCTCTGGGAAAGAGAAATAGATAAGATATCTTCAGTAAATTGGGAGCGCAGTTGGAGGTGACAAGGAGAGGCAGGAAGAGAAGATGGGGGAATAGGATGGTTGAGTTGGGAGAGGGTGAGCAACAACATAGATATCTTGACAAAGAAAGGCATTTTGGTGATAGGGAGATGCTAGGGAAATTCCCAGGAATTCACAAGGATGACTCCAGGTAAGTAATAGTGGGAAGGATGCCTGAACTGGCTTCCCCTATAATCAAATTGATGACTACCCTAATATTTATACTTGAACTTTTATCCAGCAAATATTAAATGTAGATGCAGAGATCCACAGCTAAGCACTGGCTTGAGTTCTCAGTTTAGAAAAAGAGAGGAAGGAGGGATTATATGAGCAAAGGGGTCAAGATCATAATGAAGAAACCCACAGAGACAGCTGACCTATGCTACTTGGACCTCACTGTTTATGAATTGACAGCTGGGGAACCTCATGGGACTGAACGGGGCTTCTGAATGTGGATGGCAGTTGTGTCTTGAGCAATTTGAGGGCCTCTGACAATAGGATCAGAATTTAACCCCAGTGTCTGAACTATTATTTTGGAGCTCATTCCCTATAGATATATACCTTTCTCAGCTTTGATGGAAAAGGGAGGCGCTTTATCCTGCCTCAGCTTGATATGCCAGATCTTGTTTACTCCCCATGGGAAGTCCTACCTTCTCTGAAGAGTGGATGAGAGGATGGGGTGAGGAGAAGCTGGGGGTGGGGGGAGGTGAGGGGGAGGAAGGGAGGGAAAGAGAACTGTGGTTGATATGTAACATTTTAAAAATATTTTAAAAGTAAAGTTCAGTGTGTATTGGAAAGATACTCTGGGCTGGAAGTCAAAGACAGTGCAGGGTAAATAGACAACTCATACTAGTGAAACACTGAGCATTTCACATGAGGTTTAGTTTCATATAGTTAATCTAATAGCCAATGTTCTAGGAACTTTTTACCTGAAGATCACAGTTCATGTTGAGGATAATGATACAATGCTATGTCAAGAGCAACAGTCTCTTCATTTCCCCAGGTGGCCTCCCCACTCTCCTCCCTTCCTACATCTACCCTTCATCAGAAGAACACAAATTCTGACTATTAAACATGAAGGGACCTGCCCCCCTCTAGGACCTTGACTGGTCATTCTTCTTTAATGTTCAATTTATGAGGATTGATATAAAGCCAAATATATTCAAATAAATGTGAGAATTTATTTTCAGAATAATTAAATATGGCAGTGAACTGAATCACCCATTTTTGAATTTTTAAAAATCAAAAGTTATTTTCTTAAAGTAGATATGATTTGTTTATATTAATAATCAGTCTACTGATACCAGGTTGCTTATATGCATATCAGTTCTCTACAAGGTTAGCATTTAAATATGGATATCTTCTACAAAGTTATTAATGTATGGTGATATTATAGTAGCAAAAGAGGAAAATTTTCTCCTTCATGTAGGTAACCTGGCATGAATAATAAAAATCTGCAGACTGTTCCCAGTAGATATCATAAAGAATGTTATTACTAACACTGTGAATAAAATGGAGCAGATATGCAGTCTTGATGTTTATTTAAGATTTGACTCTTAAGAGATATAAAACCATTATTGTCTCATCCTCTCTTGACCTCTCCAAATATATTTGAGATCATTTCCTTCAAGTGCAGCATCAGCTTTTGTTCTTAATTCATTATTTTCATCTATCTTACAAAAATGGTTATTAAATTTGCCCTTCACACAGACCTGAATTCTTGACACTGGGAATAAAAAAAATACCTCAAGGAAAGTATGACCTAGTTTCTCAGAGACAGACAACTTCACTGTCACAAGGCAGTATCTAACCTGCCTTTGATGAAAACGTAAAACCAAAGTCACACTGCAGAGATCAGTAGCTGAAGGAATAGAACCTGCTGAGATCTTGAGTAAGCACTATGAAATCTGTACATTTGCTATAAAAATAACCCTTACTGTGTTTGCTGGGTGAAAAATAATGCAAATTTTCATTCCAAAGTTCATGAAAGTTTAAGTAAGAAACCTAGTCTTGGGTGAATGGGGGTAAAATTCAATGGGTAGACTGCATGCCATGCACAAAGCCTGGATTAACTACTTAGTACCACGTACACTAAGCATGGAGACTCTCGCTTATGATCCTAGCACTTAAAATGCAGATCAGAAGACTGATGCCGTCTTTGTGCAAATGTGGGGGGGGGCATTAGGCCAGTCTGAGAAAAAGGAATGGAATGCCAAATAAGTTTTGTGAATAAAAGACAGAAATCCTCAAATGCATGCTTTTCCATCAATCGCTATTAGCACAGTGACTGTCACCTTTAATTTCCTACATGGCTGTATATGTCACATCTGAATTGACCTATGTTGTATATTTTCTATTTCACACTGAGTGTGTGTATGTAATAAAATTACAAAATTATTGCAGTTTACACTACGATATTTATACCATTCTAGTTCATACCAATGGAAAAAAAATCTTACACTATTATAAGCATTCAGAAGAGGACAGACAAAATTGGCATCTTATGTTCCCAAGATAGATTGAAATAATCTTTGAAGTTGAATTTTTTATAGCCTCATTCTAATATTTATTGACTTGAATTGGAATAGCTAATTAACATACACTGGGATGTATATTATGTGCACACTGACTATGCAAATATAACCATATTTTTTTCTGGTCCTGTAGTTCATAGGCAACGGCCTACATCATATTTTCAATGGTACTAAGATATCAAGCTTTTTATATTCTCTACATTTATTTATATTTACAATGGTGTTATATATCAGGTATGTATGTGCCATTTACATTTCACTTGATGCTTATATTTTTCAGTAGGTATATGTACACTAGACAGATATAGCACTAGAAGATATTAGATGCCATTTATCATTTTATAGTACTATAAATAATTAATTGTTTTATATTTATTGACAAATTTTATCCTTGTTGTAGTATGGTTTTTTTTTGGCTCATTTGGCGCCAGAGTTTGTAACGTGGCACACGTGGTGGCAGTTGGAACTTGGTTTGCGCCCGTGGCTTTTGTCCCCCAAAGAAATGAATTATACGCTTATATCTTTTATACTGTTTGGCCCATGTCTTAAGCACATTATTAGTTAGCTTTTTTTTTTTTAATTAGCTCATTTGTATTTGTCTTTATACCATGTGGCCCACAGCCCATGGCTCACCTGAATTCCTACATGCTGCTTCTCGGGAGATGGATGAAAACTGGCAAACTCCACCCTTCTTCCTACCTGCTTGTGCTCTGATTCTCCACCCACTTCTACGGTGTTCTACATAGGCCAAAACAGTTCTTTACTTATAGTACACAGAGAACATTCCCACCACATCTTTTTTTTGTTGTTGTTTAATTAAAAAGGAAGGTTTTAATTTTTATATAGTAAAATTATAATGGAATAACTTTTAAGCAGGAATTATAGTTATAATATTTAGTCTATTTGTATTCATAAAATTAAAGAAAATATTTTATTATTTATTATTGTAAATTTAAAGTTTTATATTTAATATATTTTTTAAACTAAAAAGAATTATATTTATAATTATTAAATTTTTAATTATATTAATGATTATAGAAGGATATAATATTATGTAAATAAATAGGAAGTGTAAGCAACTTTTAAAGTTTAGAAAATAACAGAGATGACATTTGTCTGTCTGGATAGTTATTTAAAGTTGGCCTTTGTCCCCCAAAGAAATGAATTATACGCTTATATCTTTTATACTGTTTGGCCCATGTCTTAAGCACATTATTAGTTAGCTTTTTTTTAAAAAAAATTAACTCATTTCTATTCGTCTTTCTACCACGTGGCCCACAGCCTGTGGCTCACCTGAATTCCTCCATGCTGCTTCTCCGGGAGACGGATGAAAACTGACAAACTCCATCCTTCTTCCTACCTGCTTGTGCTCTGATTCTCCACCCACTTCTATGGTGCTCTACATAGGCCAAAACAGTTCTTTATTTACAGTACACAAAAAATATTCCCACCACATATCCTTTAAACAAATAATTTATTAACAAAAATGCAAAGCCATGGTGTACAACATGACAAACTTGTATACAAAGGTGTGTATACTAAGTTATCTTCATGGCTTACAGTTTTAGATCCCTCCTTGACTTCCCATGCTGCCTACCACATGTTTCTATCAGAACAGAGGAAAATAGATCCCCAGGCTTGATGACACTAAGTGATAGGAAATTTTGTGTTGTCAGATTGCAGTATGGTGGGCCCTCTAACAAGGAAGGGATAAAGTTAGCAGACAGAGGAACATTGTACTAACCAAAGCCAGAGAAGTAAAAGTGAAATTGGATCCTCAGCAATCTTTAAAGAAAACTCAAATTTAACCAAATGAATGGCCTTGAACCAGAGTCATCAAGAAAGCAATATCAATTCAGGACCACAGAAACCACAGAACTCACTGTCACAAAGTATCAAGCTATGTGGTAATCTGTAGATAACAGTAGATACTACACTGTAAAATAAAAAGGTAACCAGAGAAAATTACTTCAAATTATATTTTATTTCAAGTGAAATAATTATACTTTCATCAAATCCCATGATTTGTTAAAATAGTTACCAAATATGGACTCTGTATTCTTTGAAAATGTGCTCTCATTCTTAAATAAAGTGTTTCTTGCATATTAGAAAAATTAAAGCATTGCTTGATATTAATCTAATGAAAGTAATAAAATGAAATCTTTAAGTCAAAAGCATGACTTCTCAAGGAAGTTCTGCTCAGGGTCCATTGATGTTAGTGGCACAATCTGTTACCGCTGCATGCATAACCTATCCACTACTGAGTCTAGTACACTGGATTAATTTTCCCTAAGGATTACATCTCAGCTTAGATTCGGATTTTCTTCAGGTTGCACTGCGTGGGCCAGAGAGAATGAATAATTTACAATATGAAAGTGAGGCAGAGAGTGGGAGGAATTAATTCTGAAGATCATCTGCTAAAGAGCAAAGAGATCACGGCGATAGTCTCTCACTGAGGAAAATGCACAACTACTTCTTTCTATATTAAAAATAAAAAGAAAATAATAAAATCAATGCACAGACACAGGAGCATCTGTGGCCCAATGTGCAACATCACACCCCTCAAACTATACCAAGTGTTGTCCTCAACATGGCTGGGAAGATAACCTGAGTGAAGAAGAAATGCGAAAACTGTCTTTACTTTTTCACAGAAAAGGAAAAAAAAATCACAAGAACTTGCCAACACACAATCAGGCAAGTTTCATCCCAATATTTTAGAAAGTTTTTCTCTATTTTTCTTCATTGCCAAAGTCTTAGAAGTTATGATATATGCCAGATGCCTTCATTTTTCTCACTATCTCATCCTCCACTTTTTTTGTTTTTACAATCTGGTGTCAGACTAAAAACTTCTGAAAGGAGATTTCACTACTATGAAAATGAAGCTAGGTCTCATTCCAAGAACCCAAATAATTAAGATCACTGTACCTTGGATTTTGAAATCATCACCCCTCACTTGCTTACCTTTTCTAGTTTAAGCTTAGTTTTGTTATGACTAAATTATCCTCCATGGATCTTATATATCTGGTCTTATTAATACTACAGTAATTATAAATAAGTCAATCTGTTTACTCTGAGGACTTAATGTGTCTTTCTCTTCTGCCTTCAGTCCCTCTGTCTCTTTCTTTTTAATATTTATTCTTTCAAACTTTTTATTCACTGTATTTCAGATGTTTTCATGCCTGGATTATCATTGAATGTCCTATTGAATTTCGTATTTAAAATACTCCAAATTTCTTCTCATCCAATTTTCCTAATGGATATACCCTCAAAATTATCTCATTTTTGGTTAAAATATATTTCTTACTGTTTAATTTTATAAATACTAATACTCTGAACTCATTTCTTGATTTGTTAATGTTTCTATTGACACTTTGATAAAAAATTAAACTCACACTACCATAATTTAACTCTAATAGAAATATGCAGGGTCATCATATAATTGGTATTTATTTACCTGCATATCATCACATTTCGTGTGTTTACAATATTGTTTTTCTCCTTGTGTCTTCATGTGTATGTGGCAGGAATGGCAGAGTTCATATACACCAGCTTCACTACAATGGCGGTCAGAGTCCTATCTCAGTACTTGTTTCTCCAGAGATGCTTACCTTGTTTTATGAGACATGATATGTCATGTGATCAAAAGTCAACCAATTGGACTAAGCTGGCTGACCAGCAAGTCCCATGGATCCACTTATCTCTACCTCCTCAAGAAAATGTTTGCCAGTACATGCCACCCTGCCTGGCTATTTGTGTGTGTTCAGGGTTTCATGCTTGCATAAACTGATGGATGTGTTTCCTAAAACCTTATTTGTACAGTGGACTAATAATGAAGTAAAGCAAAAATACCCAATGTATAGTTTGTGTTCTTTCAAAAAATTATTAACTATTAACACTTTGATAGACTCAAACATCAGAAAGACATCAAAAAATAATTTGATAAAATTATTCATGTAGCTAATGACATAAATGTCCTTAAGTAAGAATTGTTCTCTCATTTTGTCTAAAAAGAACTTCACAGAATTTTCTTTAATAAGACTTTATGATTGCTTTTACTTATTTTTATGTTTAATTATATTTTTATTATTTAAAACAAATTTAAATTTAAATTAAAATTCAAGTTACCTATTTTATTCATTAGAATTCTGGCTACATATTTTGATCATTTTTCCCCTCCTATAAGTCAATTAAGTTTTTTTTTTTAAAAAAAAAAAAGAAAAGAAAACCAAATACAACAACAAAACCTCCCAAAACAAAATGAAACCATACACAAGAAGAAAAAAGAAGCACCACACTGTAACCAATTGAAGTACACGCATATACACACATATAAAGAAAACATGGAATCCATTTATGTTGGTCAACTAGTCCTAAATATAAGGCTTGCCCAAGAGTTGTTGATAAACTAGGTATCACTATATGTGAGAAAACTGATTTTTCCCCTCTTACAGCAGGTACAGTGGACAGTTCACTTGTTAGCAGTTACCCTATTATCCTCATTCAGTTTTTTAGTTCATTTCTTTATTCAACACAAACTATCACATTGAAGTTAGGGGGGGAACAATAGAAAGAAAAGATCCCAAGAGAAATTATAAGAATCAAAGACTCACTCAGGAATCCCAGTAAATCACTAAAATGTAAGTCATAGTATATACAGAGAGGACCTGGTGCAGACTGAGGCAGGCCCTGTGCATGCTGCTTTAGTCTGTGTGTTCTAATGAGCTTTGCACATGTTGATTCAGAGGGCCATGTTTTCCTAGTGTTGACATTCCCCTCTGGCTTTTACATTCTTTCTCTTTTCCTACCAGGGAATTGTATGTAACTTTACTTAAAGTTCTTAAAAAATATGAAAAAAACCCAATTTGGTCACTTTGTGGATGGGATGTAAAATTAATGAATAAATTTTTAAAAAGAAAAAAATTATAGTGATACTATGAAAAAAATAGAACACAGACATCATGTGAAAATTCTCACTAAATAGACCATTTGTTATAAGTGAGTTATGCTTCTAAATCTCTGTATCACCTTCAGCCTTACAGAGGGACACATGGCCAGCGGAAAATTTCAGATAATTACATCAGCACCAAAATTTCTATTTGTCTAGTTAATGCCCTGGTAGTTGTTTTAGTCTTAGGGAAGACCATTTTCCTGATTTGCACCACATTACTATTCTCTCTTAATTAGTTTTTTTTGAAAGGAATACACATGTGAATATTTTTTAATTTTTATTTATTTGTAATTATTTTATGCCAATGGGTATTTGTTGTGGGGGTCAAAAGTGGGCATTGAATATTAAGAAACTAGATTCATAGAAACTCTTCGGCCACCATGTAGTTGCTGGAAATTAAATTCAGGGCCTCATTAACCACTGAGCCATCAGGTCACCCTCACTTTTAATGTTTTGATTGATGCTTTCGAGTAGATGATATTAAAAGTATTTAAACAAATAGTTTCAAAATTTAAACATTTCTTCTGTTGTATGTCTTCAATTTTTTTAACTCATTTATTTATTTATTTGCTTATTTATTTATTTATTTTACATCCAGGCCACGGTTCCCCTTCCCCTTCCCTAAACCTACTTTTTTCCCACTCTCAAACCCACAAGTTCAGTACCGTTTAGCAAAGAGCGGGTTTTCCATGAGTATCAAAAAAACATGGCCTATCAAATTGCAGTAAGACTAAGCATCTCCCCATTAAGGCTGAGCAAGGTGACCCGGTATGAGGAATAGGATCCCAAGCTCCAGTAAAAGTGACAGAAGAAGCACCTGTTCCCACTGTTAAGTGTCTCACAAGGGGATCAAGCCACCCTACTGTAACATAAACAGAGAGTCAGATAGAGGGCTGACTACCAAAATATATAAAGAACTCAAGAAACTAGTTATAAACAAACCAAATAATCCAATTTAAAATGTAACACAGATCTAAAACAGAATTCTCACTAGAAGAATTTCAAATGGCCAAGAAACATGTAAGGAGATGTTCAATATCCTTAGCCAACAGAGAAATGCAAACTAAAATGACTCTGAGATTCCATCTTACACTTATCAGACTGGCTCAGATCAAAAACATAAGCAACAATTCATGCTGGAAAGATTGGAGAGTGAGGGACACCCCCCCCAATGCTGGAGAGAGTCTAAACTTGTTCAGTCACTTTGGATGTCACTGTGGCAGTTTTTCAGAAAATTAAGACTCAATCAAGAACCACAAGACACAGCTATTCCATTCTTAGACATATACTCAAAGGATATTCCATCACATCACAAGGATGCATGCTCAACTAAACATAAATTTAATTATAATTTAAGTATAAATTTAGCAACTTTCGGTAATAGCTAGAATATCAAAACAACCTAGATGTCCCTCAACATTTAAGACAATTTAAAGCAAATGAATGGAACTAGGTAAAAAGTCATCTTGAGTGAAGCCATACCCAGAAAGACAAACATGTTATATATTCATTCATAAGTGGATATTAGCTATAAAGCCAAGGATATTTATGCTACAATCCATAGACCCAGAGTAACAAGGAAGGTTTATGGAGGGATGCCTAGATTTGTCAAAAAGTTTCTTCTTTTGTTACTTAAAGGAAGTTACTCATCACTGTGAAGTCATCACAATTTCATCATTCTCCCCATTAAGCTATTTCTTCTTGATTCATGCCTGGACTACCACAGGAGCATTCCCATTCCAGTCCATTGTCTGTCAATATCTGCTCTTACCAGTGATAGTAAGCATTTATGTTTCCTTTCTTGAATTATGTTTTATATTTATTGTAATAGAAATATATTATTTTCCTCATCATTGGCACCAGTGCACACTACATATGCACCTAGTACATTTTTGTACTTTAAATGAAGTTCTTAATAAAAGTAATTATCACATTTACTGCTACAGAGTTTATCTGTCCCTAAGACACAGTTAATATCATTCATTTATTTTGTCTGATACATGATAGATTTAGAAATGCTTATGGTAATGGTACAAATTGCTAAGAGACAGAGTGTGAAACAGATCCCACCACATAACAATATGTTATGTATATTTAGACATATTTTTTCGTTTTTAAAATAAAGTTTCATTTCACTGATCCTGGGATAGAAATAGGGGTCCATAAGTGTATGCATATTTATATATTAATACATATGTGTTTATAACATATATATACATTTCTGGTGAAATTATAAATCATACATAGATATTATAGACATATGATAAATAGAAAATAGGTAGATGTTTATATTTTCTTTTATAGAAATTTTAAATTTTAATTCCAAATGCACTATATTTTTGATTCACAGATAACTATTAAATTTCTCTTCACATTAGCATTCAAATTAAAACACAATTTGTCTTGCCTAGGAATTAAAGTTAAGAGTCTTGCCTCATGAAACCATAATATGCAAAGCAATATAGCACTGCCTTATGAAACTCTACTTGCAGTGATTGTCTGTCAGCTCATTAAGTCAAATGTGAACATTTAGTTGTGAAAAATTATTCTAATGGCTTACAGAAAGTTGACCAGTATTTCAAACATTGTGTTTTAATGTTGAGACTATTATTATCATACAAAGCATCAAATTGTAAATATTCTTAAACTTTTAGTATCAATCAGCTATATTCATCTTCATAGGAATACTGTTTATATTACCATAACAACCTGAATTGAAATATTTATAGCATGTAGCTTGAATTATCTAGTGTGAATATATATATATATCAAATATAGCTTGAAATCTCAAGTCTCCACATGCCCAATCTTGCTTTGTCTGTAATTTTTAAAGTATAGCCAATACTTGTTACTTTATGATTATGAAAAGGCTTTTCATCAATGGCTTCTTAATGCTATAAGGTGCCTTGAAAACACAAAGGTGCCCTCAATTTGCAAGACTGAGTAAAAGGGGTTCTCAGACTGAGCTTTTCACTCATGTAGACAGAAAGCTCTGATAAACTGGTCTGCATATTTTTAGAATAAGATATCCTAATTTTAGAACAAGATATGAGTTGTTTCTACATTTATAGGAAAGTCATATCATGTTCAGGCTTTAAAATTTGTTACTTGGTGTCTCAAATTTCAATAGCTCCATTATCTTCTCGCTTTAATGACAGTGATTTGGTTTTATATAAGTTGGGAGCAACAGAGCTCAGTAGTTTCCAAAAAGAGCAGGTGATATTTTAAAGTGGTCTTGAACAAGGAATAAAGACAGAGAAACAGGATAGAGCTTTGATGTGAAGGACATAAGTATTTGTGAGTGGAGCCTGTGGCATGATTTATTTGTACCTTGATTTAATCATACCATTCTATATTATGATATTTCATAATCTTGTGGGACTTCATTTTTTAATTTTTACGAAAGTAGAAATTCTTGTAAAATATTTAACACAATTTATATTCAATAATTATTTATATCTGTGGTGAGACAGGTGACTAAAGAGGGAAATTCTATAGAATTGGATGATTGGACACTTTTAAGATTAGGAGAAGGGTAATCTCAATTGGTTTCCAAAAGTGTAGGCAAAATATCCAAATTAGAGAGCAGATGTGATAATAAATGTAAAAGTTTAATGATAGATGTACAGAATGGATTGGACAAATGTACCCAGAACACAAGAGTCTGCACCTTCTGGAGGTTTCATTCTGCGTGTCTTATATTGAGAATTACATGTTTGTCTTCTAACTCTTCCTGAAATTGTACACTCACATAGATTTCTGATAATTTAGAATCTACATGTAGATGAGGGTAAAATACCTGTGTTAGACCCCAAAGAACACAAACATGGAGTGGAAGAGTTAGAGATGCTCCCCATTGTCTAAGGCTTGGTTTCTAGTTGAGAAAGCAATTCTCAGTGGCTTAGAATTTGCAACCTGTCTTAACTCTGTCAGAGGGTTGGTTATTGAGGGAATAAGGGTCAAATAAAATGTCCCAGATGACTTCTATGTTTAAAAATTTACCCAAACCTACTAATCTCTGAGCACAAAATTCCACCAATCATCCAGTTTGAATTGAAATATCTCCAGTCCCCACTCTGAAAATCTCCACTCTGGAAACTTTCTCCCCATGAGAAAAAGAAAACATAAAAGTCTGTCTCCTATTCAGTTCCCTGCTGCTTCTCTTCTGTCCCTAGCAGAGGCAGCCATTTTCTTATGTCTTTCTCATTACATATCTTGAGTAAGGTTTGTTGTGCACTGGTATTCTGTAGCTCCCTAAATGAAGGATGCCTTTTCTTTCAGAGCTGCATTAGCTCCATTGGGGAATCCCTACCCATAAAAGCTGTAACATTTCATTGGGGAGCCTTTTCTTTTAAATATGTAACACCTACACTAAAGCTGTGCTCTACTCCAAGTCTGCTTTCTGTCACACTTGAGGCCCAAGATGTAAACTCTCAGCTTCCTTTTCCTGCCACATATTGCAATAATAGAATAAGTCTGCTTCAATCCATTTTTTAAAAATGGGTTCTAATTATATCTTGTTGTATGAGGTTTCCAACTCCATAGGGGCCAGAGGTTTGACTCACCTGTGGCCACTTTCCCCTGCTACAAAGTGACTCAGACACTTATAGTAATTTCATTCTGTTTGACCTATGTCTCAGGCACATTGCTAGCTAGCTGTTTCATCTTAATTCAAACCATTTTCATTAATCTGTCTGCCATATGGTCGTGGTCATGGCCATGACACATGGCTCACCTGGGTCCCTTACGTGTTTCTTCTTTGGAGGCTGGATCAAATCTGACTCTGTTCTCTTCCAACCAGAACTTCAATTTCCCTCCCTACCTACCATGCCCCACCATGGCCAAAACAGTTCTTTTATTTACAGCATACAGATGAACATTCCCACTATAACATCTTCCCAAATTTATGTTTTACTTTAAATTATTCTTTAATATTCTAATTCTTTAGATTATAATATAATTATATCATTTCCCTCTATCCATTTTTCCCTCTGAACCCTCAATGCTCACTTCTAGGGTTGTGAAACAAGGAGAACATGACTCATTTGGTAGTAGGAATGCAAGCTTGTACAGCCACTATGGAAATCAATGTGGCAGTTCCTCAGAACATTGCTAATTAGCATACCTCAAGAGCCAGGTATACCACTCCTGGGAAGATACCCAAAGATGCTCCATCATACCACAAGGAAAGTTGCTCAATTATGTTCACTTGTGCTATGTACATAATAGCCAGAAACTGAAAACAACCTATATGTTCTTCAAAAAAAGAATGAATAAAAGAAAATGTGGAACATTTACACAGTTTAGAATCACTCGGCTGTTAAAAAAATTACATTATGACATTTTCAGGCAAATAGATCGAACTAGAAAAATAAATATCCTGAGTGAAGTAACCCAGACACAGAAAAACTATGGTATGTATTCCCTTATAAGTAGATATTGACCATTAAGAAAATAATGAACAAGCCACAATCCATAAATCAAGAAAGGTTAGATATGGAGGAAGGGAAGGTAGGAACACGTGGATCTTTCTGAGAAGGGAAAATAAAATACAACTGATTGAACTGGGGGTGGGAAGGGACAGGAGTAGAAAAAATAAAGTGAGGGAAAAGATGAGATGGAGAGAGAGAGTACATGGAGAGATGGTTAGAATTGGGGGAGCACTTCAGGGTGGTGTGGAAACCTAGTGCAGAAGAATCCTTCTGACATCTGTGAAAGTAATCTTAATGAGGATTCCTAATAATGGCAGTTACAGAGTCTGAGCTGTCCATCTACTCTAGCTAGGCAAGGCTTTCATTTGCAGATCTGGGTAACATTCAATTAATTTCTTGGCCAAGACATAGTCCCATGGAAATCTCATATGACCCAGGTTAAAACAAGCCAAAACAATCTCTGCAAACTGATAGCAGGGCAATTTGCCAAGGAAAACATCTACACAGCGAATTGAACATGGAGAAGTTGAGCTGGTGCCTATATGGAACCTTCACCAGTATGCATGTTCTAGTCTCTTTGGTATGTGAAGAAAGTCTGCAGGCTAACAAAAGAGAAATTTGGACACTAACATAGCCACAAGACCTTTGATTTACTATCTATCCTATCTACTAGGTATCCTAGGTCCATGTGTACCAGAACTTGTTGGAGTAGCCAAACAATGCCTTTTTTGACTTAAGGCCAACTGTACAAGAAGGAGCCGATGTCTGACACTGCTCATAATCAAGAACCTGGCTTGACTGTGAGTAGATCTATTCTCTGATATTGTAGACTGATTTTATTAAATATAAAATATATCACCACAAACCAGACACTAGATATCTCAGAGACATGAGGTAAAAGCCAACAGTACTAGTCTAAAACAAAACAACTGAAACAACAAAAAGTCTGCTATTGATATTCTGCTGTGCTCATTGATTGATGAGCCTGATACAGTCATCTGGTGTGGGCTTTCTCCCACAGCATTTGGGAACAGATGCAGAGACCCACAGACACACATTACACAGGGAGAGTCTAAATTGGAGGTCTCCATCAAAGCTCTCACCTCAGAGCTCAGGAAATCAAGTTGAACAAGAGACAGAATTGTTGTAAGAGTCAACAGACATGAAGAACACCAGAAGGTTCTCTGAATCGTCTGAGCAAAATACATATGAGATCACAGAGATTGGAACAGCAAACACAGGTCCTGCATGGGTCTACACCAGGACCTCTGTGAATATATTATAGCTATTTGCTTAATAACTTTGTAAGATTTCAGACTATGAGAAAAAATTGGGTTTCTAATTCTTTGGTCTGTTCCTGGGAATCTTTCTCCTATTGCAATGCCATGTCAGATTTTGATATGAAAGTTTTTTGCTTCATCTTATTGTGCTTTATTTTGGTTTGTTGTTGTTGTTGTTATCTCTTTGAAGCTTGTTCTTTTCTAAGAGAAGAAAGAGACTAGCTCTGGAGGAGAAAAAAAGGTATGGAGAAATGGGAAGTGCAGAGGGAGAGGCTAGTATAATCAGGATATGTAGTATGAAAAGAACATTTTCAACAATAGCAATATAATAAGTAAAAAGGAAAATACTTGTCCAGAGAATATGAAAGGCTTTTGCTTATCTGTCCTTGATTATATAATGGTTATCTCCTGCCCCAATCTGAAATAGTTGAAATTAAACAATACAAAACAAAAAACTTGCCACTGTCATAATCCTTGGACCAAGAGTCTTAAGTCAGTTTCCTTTGTGACCAAGTTTGATAGTCCTTTGTTTATGTTATAGTTAGTGACTGAGGGGACAAGGCTCTAGGTGGTCTTGCCCTTCTCCCCATTCCCTCTGTCTTACTGTAAACCATATTACATTCTGCAAGCTAGCCACCAGGTCTAGCTACTTCTTCCTCCTGGGGCTGACTAACAAGATCCAACTATCAAAGAATTTAAGTTCTGCAATTAGAAGCCCCCTTTAAAGCACCTAATTCACATGACCAAATAAATTAAGCACCTCTTTCTAACACAAGGTTTCCCATCTTACCTTTATAACCCACAATTTGCCTATGGTCCACATCTATCTTCTAAGTATCCAGAGGCAGTCCTTTGTCCCTTCAGGAAAATACCCCTGCCCCCTTTCCCTTCTTCCTAGTCCCCTATTTCTTTTGTCACCGTGTTCTAACCCATTGTAATACAGACCTCTCCTTCTTCCCTCTGAAAAATTTCATCTGTGAGATAATTTCATACTGTTTTTTTTTTTGGCCTGAGCCATTTTAACTTTCTTTCCCACTGAATAAAAGATTTATCTGTGAAAGACAGGTTTGTATGCAGTTTGTGCCTAATTTGTGGTCCAGGAGGGAGCCCCTGTTGTAAGAGGGGGTCCTTCTCAGTGACCATGCTGTAAATTTATGTTTAGTAGTGGGAAAAGGACACATTTCTCAAATGTGTATTTTTTCTTTTATAACTTTTCATCTACATATTTTGGAAATTTATAAACCTTTTCTTTGGATCTTGCCAATTACATACTGAATTTGTGCTGCAGCCAATATAGAAAATGTTACTGATGCAGATTTCAATGTGTTGTGTATCAGTTTCCTGTGGTATTACAACATTCCATCCTGTAGGAAGACCCTAAAGCAGAAAGGTAGTACAATTCAAAATAGCCTCAGGAAGTTTCTGAAATTGACTAGAGTATCTAGGACCTCTCCCAACCAAAGTAAATAATAATAGGTAACATATAGAAGGAAGCTAAGCTACAGAGAAGACTCTGAGACTTACAAACAAAGTTGCAAAAGAAAATGCTGAAATAAGACCAGCTGGCTTGAGGAGGTTTAGACCAACAGAGTCACTTAATAAGGACACTGTCCAATCTATTAAGCTAACTGCACAGGCTGTTCAATGTGCTCCAGGTTTTCCATTTTTATGACCTGTCACCTATGCTGGGATGAACCTTGGTTATGTAGCTGTCATTTCTAAGACAAAGTAAAACAACAAAAATAAAATGTATGGCTTCTTTATTTTTTCTTATATGTTTATATATAGAGGGATTATGTTATTGCATTGTAAATAATTGTCCCGCATACAAGTTTAATAAAAAATGCTGTTTGGCTGAAGGCAGACAGAATATGTGGGTCAGGTTACCAGACTAAAAAAACCTCTGAGAACAGGAAGAACAGAACAGGGATGCAAGAGAGAGCCAGATGAGTTGCCAGCAGAAACAGAGGAAAGAAGCAAAAATGCTACTTTGAATAAAGGTACTGAGCCACATGGCTGAACAGGACAAGAATCATGCCTTAGTTTAAGGGTAAAGATTTAGCAAGCTAAATGCCTGGGCCTTAGGCCGATTATCATAAAATTAATGTAATGGTCTGTGTTTCTCTGTGGCTCTGTGAATGTGTGGACCAGAACATTAGGGCAAGGCCAGAAAGTCCGTGACAGGGACCAAATACTATATATATATACATGCTCAGAGAAAGAGAAAGATGTATACATCTAAGTACAACCATCTTAGTTTGCACAATGTAACTAGTATATTTAATACCAGAAAGCACCATACTTCTAAAGGTGGAAAGCATACAAAATTCCTACCCACTTATGATAAAGCCTATGGACTATAATTACAACCTGCATGGAATGATAACCATAAAGATACAATGGTATGCATGATTAACCATGACCAACAATTCTCTACTTGGATTTAAGATATATTCATCTGGCACGGGAAACCTTGCCAATTACTCAGAGCTAGTGAATCTTCTTCTTAAAGAAGAACCTACTACTTCTACCTTTCAAAAATTTTAATTACACACTTATTCAACTGCTTCTATTGAAGTTTTCACTAACAACTGATTACTGGCAAGTTACATTCCATTTAGGTTTAAGAATTGAGAATAAGAATTGTCTTTGCTTGTTTTCATGCTTTCTGAGTTTTTATTTTTTACTTTTTATTACTTGTAATTTTTGTAGGCAGTTTTAATCTTGCACATAATGTATACTGACAACTCTCACCCCTTTCCTCCTTACTACCAATTGTAAGTGTTTCTGGCACACCATGTGGTAGACCCAACGTGGCACCAGTTGAAATAAGAATTCCTGACATGTAATGACCATGTGGTAAAGCTGACATGGCACCATATACAAGGGCACACCCCTAGATGTAGCTACATAGATTAGAGACCACCCCTTCTCTTAAAAAGAAGGGGCACTACATGGCAGCCTGTCATGGGATTATGCTGGTAATGTAAATATTTGTCCCACCTATGGGTTTAATAAAAATCTGATTGTCCAAAGGCAAACAGGAAGTGTGGTCAGGGCTATCAGGCTAAGAAAATTTAGGAATATCTCAGAGCAGACACAGATGCCAGACACAGATACCAGAGTCCCTGGAGCTGCCAGGAGATGCAAAGGAAATGCTGCTGTGCAAAAAGGTACTGAGCCACAAGGCTGAACAAGATGAGTTGAGTTGAGATGAAGTAGATAGCAAATTATATGCCCGGGCCCTTGTCAATCATTGTAAAAACAATACAAGTGTCTGTGTGATTCTGTGGTACTGCATATGATTCTGTGGGACTGTGGGTCTGAACCTCTGAGGTAGATTGAAAAGTTGAGGCAGAAATCATTTACAACAGCAGCCCACTCTCCCTATTTCCTTTATTCTTTCTCTTTTTGTCTTTCTTTCTCTCCTCTCTCCTGCCCTTCTCTGGTTACCCACCTCTTGGAAACTCTCCAAAATAAATTCTCGTGTGGCACCTGGCAGTAAGTATGTGTGTCCCTCCCCATGCAATAAAAAAAAAAAACTAACACAAATTACTGCCTTTTCTCCTCTTGTCTTTAAATTCTTTAATTACTATATTATATTTGCTTGTGGACAGAAGTAGTACATGGAGATACACTCATATTCACCAACATATTTTTTAAATACAAGAGATTATCTTTTTAGCTCATCCAGTGCATGGTCGTATGAAGAAACAAATCTTTATTATTATTATTTATTAAACAGGATATAATGACCTAATTCTAATCATATATGCTCTCTTCTTATTCTTCCAGACAATTCTCTCCATAACTTAAGTCAGACTCACAACATTTTAGCGGAAACATCAGATCATTAAAGATCATATCTAAAGTATGGCATCTAGCCATGCATATTCCTATAATTCTACAAATAGAAAGTCAGAGGCAGGATGATTACTGGGAGTTAAAAATAAACTTGGTCTACATATTACATACCAGACCAGCCCAAGCTACACAGAAAGATCTTATCTCAAATGATAATAGCAACAACAATAAGAAACATTGATACATATACTAGTATTCTTGTTTGCTTTCACATGCTGAGTTTGCTTAAATGCTTTAAAATACACAGCCACAGTACTGTTGATTTATATAATTGTAGGCACTGAGGAGAAAATATTCTTTTATACTGAGTTAGCTCATACTATATAGCCAGCTCCATCAGGTTGGACAGATTTTTATTAATTGTGTCAGAGAGCATATAAAGAGTGCCCCCTTTCCTAAAGAAATAGTGTATGATGGGGAGTGGGAAACTTTCATATTTGCAAAAAACAAAAGATAATCAGGTAAAGGGTGATGTTTTGGGAATCTCCTCCATGGAAGAATTTTTATGTGTGATTCCCCTAAAATAAAATCATACCAAGGAGAATTTAAAAGGTGTATATTATTTAGTATATGATTAGAGCTCTGAGAAGTTCTTGAAGAAGAATATGAGATGATGAATTTGAGCTTTTTTTAATACATATAAAAAATTCACTTATTTAAAGAGAATAAATAAGTCAGCTGTTCAATTGAAAAAAAAACCCTCCTTTTTAGGTAGCAACAAAGGTGGGAAGCACACACACACATAAACACACACAAACACACACACAAACATGCATAACTTAAAGCTTCTTACACTTATAGAGCTTGAAGAAAATACAGTACAGTGCTTAACCTCTGATTTTTTTTATTTATTTATCAAGAAAAACAGTAAAATGAATTTAAAATGCTGAGAAGTTAACAATAACTATAAAAAAGATAAAAATCATAAGCATGACTTATCAAGGGTGATAATAAAAATAAGATTGCTACACATATATTTACTTTGTGTTCAGCTTTCCCTCTGAATTTTTTTTTCCATCCCTGTATATCCTTATTCAAGGTCCCTTCCCCCTCCCACCACATCAGGTCATTTTATTAACCTCTGAATTTTTAAGCTAGAACATGAGTTCCCATTAGTAAAGTAGGATGAGTTATGGGAAATTTATGGGAAAATTTCTTAGAAACTGGTTTTTGGTTGGTTTTTGTTTCATTTTACATGCCAAAATGAAAGAAAGCTTTAAAAAATATACACCTGAAGTTTGGAAATTCAACCTGAATTCACTACACCTATTTTTTGAAACATTATGCTAATTCCATTCTTCTCTTACATTTGACCTTGAACAAGAGAAAAAAGCACTATTATAAGAAGAATTGTCTGGCCTAGTAGGAGAATAATGCTATGATATTCAAAGGCAGCCATCCATTGGGACATAGAAAACAAAGCCATTTCTTTCTTTACTATGTGGCCCAAAGTTCCAGCCACAGTTCTCATTTCTTCTCTCTTATATATGTAAATTACTGTTTGCACTTTTCCTAGCTAACACAACATTTAGAGAAAAAAATTAATTTCATTCTCTTTCGCTTTGACACAGTGGTCAAGGATGAAGCAGAAAGCCCAATTAAATATGCATCTACCACAAAAGACTTAGTGTTCAGGTAAGTGACTTCTACAAAGGTCATAGCATGTGTCACCCAGTTCCAGCCATTGAATGTCACTTCCCAAATGAGCTAAGCTCAGAGATAATTTAAAGTGTGAGAAGCAGGATGTACTTAAGAGGTCCCACAAATGTTGCTTGTATAATATTTAAAATCTAGATCTCAGGGCTTCATTTCTGCACACTTGACTCATATACAAATCCTGTAACCACCCTGAGAATGTGGTATGATTGAATTGAGCTACATTACACAAATCCAGTAGAATTTTATTGAAATTCCTACCAGCAATGAGTTCAACTATACATGTTTTTAAATTCATATTATACATATGACATTAAAGATTAAGATGACATATAGAGTATCTGGTTTATGAAAGACAACAGAAAATTGACAAGCTAATATAAGCTGTCAATTCTGTGTGTCCTCTATAAGGTGAAGGTCTACTGTTGTGGTGATACTTCATGTTAAAAAGTGGACTTGGGTGATTTACAATTTTTGTTAAATAGATCTGTTACTTCTTTCGTTATAGTTACTCCAAGTTATTTAATACTATTTGCGGCTATTATGAAGGGTAATGTTTTCCTTATTTCTTTTTCAGATCTTCTATCTTTAGTGTATAGAAGGGCTACTGATTTCTTTGAGTTAATCTTGTATCCTGCTACATTCTTGAAGGTGTTTATCAGCTGTAGCAGTTCCTTGGAAGAATTTTGTGTGTCACTTATGTATACAATCATATCATCTACAAATAGAGATAGCTTCACTTCTTCTTTTCCAATTTGTATCCCCTTAATCTCTTTTTGTTCCCTTATTGCTTTAGCTAAAACTTCGAGAACTATATTGAATAGATAAGAGGAGAGAGGACTTCCTTGTCTAGTTTCTGATTTTAGTGGGATTGCTTTGAGTTTTTCTGCATTAAATTTGATGCTGGCTGTCGGGTTCTTGAAAATTGCTTTAATTATATTTAGAGATATCTTACCTACCTATATCCTTTACCTTAGAACATCAGTATTTTTATGGGCTATCATTTAAAGGAGAAGTAAATAGAGTCTAATGATAAAGTAATGCATGTATAAATTTTAAATTCTCTGGCTTGAAGGCATAGAAGACAAAGAGAAATCCTTTGATGGTTTAAAGATAAAAATAAAGCAGAGTCACTGCACAGTCTATGGATACTTTGGACAGTCAAACTCTGAGAAATAAAATTTCATACATATTATTTTCCTGAAAAAAGAAATCTAAGTGAGTACATAGCAATATGTGGGTTCATAGCTTTACATGGCTGTTAATTTGCTATTAAAGAACAATTGGATATCAAAATTATGCAAAAATTAATGTTAGAATAAAATGGAGGTTTTAAATACAAATAATTTTAAAAGTAAGGCAATGTTTTGCCAAATTCCTCCTGGGAATTTCAAATATAATTTCTGGAAACAAACAAATCTGCTAATAATCAATTAAAAACTAATAGCATTCAATTTAAATATACTCAGCATTAGCAAAACAATCAATTTGATTTTCAATCAGATTCATAGTGTAAATGGCATTAAGATTTTTCATTTAAGACTACTATGGATTAATATTGACAAAGTGTTCAAAGAAGTTTTGTGGTCAGAGTTGACCCCATTTTTAAACTCCTTAATTATTGTAGGAAATAAAAAACAGTATTTATTTCTCTTTAGAAACAACTGAAAAGGTGATGTATTGGGTTTCACTATTGTCTTATATAATAAAACATAACAGGTAAGTGTAATACTCCCTAATTTTGAAAGCTAAATTTTCTTGTTTTACTTCATTCTTATTTTTATTATATGAAGTGATCTTGGTTTTATAATATTAATAAAAAGTATTACCTCTTGGTTTAATTCATGTTAAAAAAATGCATCTTTCCCAAGATAGTTTATTCATTCATTCATCCAGTAATGAAGAGCATGCAAAATTCAAGTCCAGTTTTAGAGGATTCAACTTAACTATGCTCTGAGACTCCTGAGGTTATGTGGACAAGAATGCTTCTTCAGATAACTGAATTCTTTGAAAATGCAGTATTTGATGGAATGCACCAAACTATGCAGGAAGGGAAGTTGTGGTAAAGCAGACAGTCTTATTCTAGAAAGAATAATGTGAGGTCATTCTAAGCTTATATGAAATTTGGGGACAAAACTTTTTTCCAGACTGGTGCTTTCTACACAATAACACTTATTTATGTTGAAGCATGTCATATGCCACAGAGGTGTATAATGGACCTCATTATTCTCCAAACTGCACTCAGCTATGCTGCTTATCAGCAATGTGACCACAGGCAATTTCCTGACCTGCAAAATGGAGATTATAATGATCTTTTGTGTTGAGTTTTGAGAGGAATGGAAATAAGAGGGCATTGTTTGAGGCACATAGGAACACTCACAATATTACACTGAAAGTCCTCCTCTATCCCCTGGACTCTGATTCGAGAAGGTTCATTATTCCTTCCCTAATTTCTGACATAACACCTTGCACATTTTCATATCCTGTGAACCTTAATGTAAAGAATGACCTCTAAGAAGAGGGAACCTAAGGTGACACTGTTTGGTTGTATAAGTTGACATGGTTTATGTGAACATAATTCATAACATTCCTAATTTATATAATATGCTAATAGAGTTGATGAAACTGACAAATAATACAAGGAGGGATACACTAATTGATGTGATGATAATAGTATCAATAAAGCAATAACATACTGATAATGGTAGTAATAAAAGATGAATACAACAGAGTTAAAACTCCAATAGGTGTAGTGCATGCAACAATAAGCATTTACAAACAGAGTGAAAGTGAAAACATGATTAACTAATTACATTAATGCTGACAACGTCAGTAATTATTATTTATCTCACAGGAGTATTTTCAGTGTACTTTAACCTTTATTATCCATCACCTCTTTCAGTCTCTATTTTCTTAGCATATTCAGCAAAAGTACAGGAAAACTTGTTTCTTGTTCCTTAAGGATGCATATTCCACAACAACGAGAAAAAGCTTTTAATTGCTACATATTATTGCTGCTGCCACTTTTACGTAGGTGGGATACACAAAGAACTAGGGAGCTCTAGTTTGCATAGTTTAATCTTAGAGTTGATATCATCACATTACTATGTTCTTCCTTAATCATCCTCTCCCTCTTCTCCTTTCCTTTCTCTCTCTGTCTCTGTCTCTCTGTCTCATTCTCTGTGTGTGTCTCTGTTACACACAAACAAGTGTGCTACAAGGTTAATACCTGACTCACTCTTGAGGGAGGGGGTAGAAAACTGGATCTGCCAGGAGTGGAGACTGAACTAAGCAATATTGGGTCAGAGGGACCATGGGACTGTCTGCTGCCTGCCCAGGGAGGGGATGGGGAGTTGTGGAGAAGAAAAATGACCAGATGTGGTGGGAGCGGGAAGGGATATTGAATAAGGATATACAAGGATAGAAAGTGTGACTTCTTTGTTCATAATAATAATAATAATAATAATAATAATAAATAAAATGAGCACAAATATATTTCAGATAGTATCATCTATTAAATTTTTAAATTTTGAGGTAAAATACATAAGGTTAATTATTCCATTTCTATTTTTATCATATTTTACAGATCAGATTTAGCTTATTTCATTTGGTATTATTTTATTCCAGATAACCCAGGAAGACACATTGATCAAGTCCTTCACTGCTGAGCATGGTGAATCATTTCAGATTAGCTAAGAATCTGTTTACAACAAGCACAGATCTCATTCTTCTCATTCTATACATTGATCTAAACAGTTTTCTTCTTTGATAATGTGTTAATTTTTCTGTATCTATTATTTGAAAGTGTTTATATTCATTCTTCCTATTAATATTAGGCATGTCTCTTCAAGCAAATTCTTTTAGCACATCAGCCAATGTACCTATGTAAATTATTTCTCAGTTCCCCAAACAATATTGGCACCATTATAATTGAGAACTGTTGTGAACTTCTATATTATATAAAAGTAAATTTAATTGCATACTATCAGTTATTTCTAGATAGAGAAGCTTTGAAGGTCATAGCTTTGACCAATCTTATTTTTATCACAGTATGCATAATTATTCTTTAATTTTTGGCCAAGTTTCTTGAAATATCAAAACTTATATTTTGATTTAATAGTCCACCAGTCTGATAAATAATTTTTATAATACCCATTTCTTTACTGCATTTTCCTATGACATATTTTAGAATATTAGTCTAGTTCATGGGAAACTGCTATTAATTATCCAGCTCAATTTATAGATTTTTTTCAAATATTGTTTGTTATTAGTTGCCTAAAATGAGCATGAAGAACTATTATTTTATGTATGGATCCATTCTATTCTATTTTATTATTACTTTATTTTGGCAGCATAAAGTAGGGATTCTGTTTTATTCACAAAAATGAATTAAGGTGTCAAAATGCAGTCCTAGAAAGAAAGGCATATTATGAACATGTGCTGAACACTAATGACCTACTGGGATGCAGATTTATGATTTTGATATAAAACAAAACAAAGAAAAATCTGCATCACCTCACCTGTGTATTTTAGGTATCTATAGGGGAAAAAACAATGTGTTGATGATATCTCAGAATATTTAAAATGTGATGCCAAATTTTAAGAAGATACACAGATAATTAAAATTATTTCCTAAGTCATAAGACATTTCAAACTATTTGATAATTACATCACAGAAAATAATAAAGCATAGCAAAATATATTTTTAATTCTAAGTAAATTGAACAAGTTCAATAATAGTGGCTATCAGGAAAGATCCCTTTCCATTCCTCTGTATATTGTGTCCAGAATGCATGTGTTCTTAGCTCTAAGGATTTCCCTTCCACTCCAACCAAGTGCAATCAATGTAATAGAAATAAGACAATCAAGTGCAAAAATGATAGCCTGTATTACTTTGGATCACTTCCTGGATTAAAAAACAAAAGCAAACAAAAAAAAAAACCAAAACCAAAACCAAAAACAAAACAAAACAAAACAAAACAAAAACCAGAAAAACCTACAAAGGGGATTTTTTTTGTCTTCTCTGGTCCTGTTATATCTCTCCTTGTCATATGTCCAAAGCATCTTACTCCACAGAAACTTCCTCAGTTGTGTTTATTGATATTCTTAAAAAAAATAGCTATGTGAGAAAACAATCAATATACTTACCTGTTGTGAATCTTAGCAGTGACCAGGATGGCAAGATATCCCTAAAGGTGTACTAGTAGCATTTAAATCTTGGCAGTAATAAACATCTGTCTAATGGAACTGAAGGCTTGTTCAACAGAAGAGAAATTATGCCTAGTACTGTCAACATGGACAACCATCTCTAGGTGGCAAGTTCAAAAATCTTAAAAGAAAGCACACTACTATCACTTCAATAAGCCAATATAATTCCTAATTGAATTTTAAATAATTATCCTATGCTCAATGATAATCATAGCTGTTGCCCATTATCAAAGAAGAAGTTTTTCTTTTCTTTTCTATCCTTTTTTTTTTTTTTTTTTTTTTTTTTTTGGCAGACAGCGATCATTACAGAAAGGTACAGCTACTCAAATGCAGACAACAAATGCCTGTTGGTTGTCCAGAAACAATGGATACATCAACATAACTTGTCACTTGAGGTTCCAGGAACATTTTATAAGAGATGATGAAAAGGTCATAAAAACCAGAGCATCTGGAAGATTACTGCAAAATTTTGTTTTATAGATATGACAGGGAAGCTGCATCCACAAAAATCTCACTTTATGACTGCTTAAATATTTCTGAACAATGACATCATAAGTTGACATACCAAAATGGAGAGGGAAAATCTTGCAGTACCACCTCACTAAAGGAGGAACTAGAAGCCATTGAATATAGTTATTCACTTATTCTAAAAATGGAAAACAAAAAAATTGAATCATAATCTGAATATTTCTGCAATTAGCATTTAAATATTTGAGAAAATACTATTACTGATGGAAAAAAATTCAAAATGTGTATTTGAAAAGACTGCATCCTAGACTATGTTTGATCTGTTAAATTCCATCATTTATATGTAAAACTAGGACAGGAAACAAAAATGTGTCTTACCATGTATGCCTTGATTATAAGACGCTAAACCATACTGCAGAGCTGACCAACTCCAGAGGAATATTCTTTAAAATTTTTACTTTTGTAACTCCAAGAAAATGATCTGACCATGATTGTTGTATAAAATTCATTTATGCTCATTGAAAATTAGTGGACAAAAGTCAAGCATCCTAATAATTTTAATTGTCAAGATTAATTGTCCTTTATTTGTTACTGAATTATAGAACTCTAAACTTCATATTCCCAATTAAAGTTTGCTTTTCTATCTATACTATAGCAAATAGATAGATTAAAATCATGATTATAGTTATAAAATATTGACCTGAACATAATTAAAAATTAAATGAACTATTGTAATTAATTACCTAAAGAACTGTATTTTTTTTTTTTAGGGAAAGATTGCACACAACATAAAAGTGTCTGTTTTGGATACCTTTTTCTTCTTTGCTCATTTCACAAGCATTGATACACAAAATAACTTTTCCCTACTAATGTCTATGCAGAGTTACTATACAAAAAATTTTCAAAGTGAAGACTATTAGGCTGAAATCTAAAGGACTGTGTAGTTAACACTATAATGGACCTTACTTATACATCATATATCACTGAGTTCTACACATCAAGAAACAGTTCTTTCTCATCCTGTCCTCTGCTTTTATATTTCTCAGTCCATTGGACTCAAGTAGATCCCGAAATGTTCTAGACAAGATTTACTCTACTGAACACTCACATGCCTTTACTTCTACAGTTCCAACACTGTGTGTTAATTAATATACTACTTAATATAATTTTTGAAACTTTCATGTAGCCATGTTCATTAACTCTTAAGATGCAGAAACAGATAAGGGTGCAAGTATAAATTCTAAAATCATGTAGAGTGATATCCACTATACCAAATGCTTTGCTCATATTGTTACAACTTAAAATGGTCATGGTTGGCTATAAGCCACATAGTAAATTCTTGGCCAGCTGAGTTCTTGCTTCAAAAGGGGTTCTTGAGGAGTAATGAAGGAAGAAAGGACAAAAGACATAAGGCAAAAGGAAGGGATAAAGGGGGGGGGAGGAGGGTTGGTGAGAAGGAGGGAGGGACAGATGGAAGGAAGGTTTATGTAAATTATTTGTATTAAGACAAGAGGGTTATTCTCCCAGAGAACAGGTTGCTAATAAATTTAATAAACTGTAAAAAATAAGGTAAGTACTTTTATTTTATACCCAGCTAGTGTCAATTTTCTGTTAGTTCTTCTTCAAATGCAAACAGTCTTATGGGCATATGTATGCAAACACAAATACACGGATATACACATACAGAGATACGCACATACACACACGACATGATACATACACCCATTCACAGCAAGCATGTTTTAAAAAATAGAAGCTGATTGCCAAGTTGTGTGTACCCCAGGGAAGTCTTTCAGAAGCTGTGGATCTGTTTGCAAACACTGCTCACTCACCAGACAAGCATTGTTTACAGTTTCTTCCAGAAAAAGACATTTGAAGTGTTGTTATTCATAATAAAACAGACTTCTTCAGTGGAGATTGAAGCAGGAAAAATATGAGGAAATATATTTGCATAAAGCCCTCAAAATCTAAATAAACCATGCTTTCAATTATTATTAAGTATATTTCTCTTCTTAAATACAGCATGATCATGGCTTAGTGATAAAAGCTATTTCACTGCTGTAATTAAAGGGACATTTTCAGCACTGCACAGTATGTTACAATGCCTATCAAAATCTTTTCTTAATCCTGCTAGAAACCAAAAATGTCTGTTGTTCTCATTATTAAAATAAATACTAGCTAGGTTAAACAGAAGCTAATTTATCAATATGCATATAAATTAGATAATCTATGCCACATTACAGAATTATAAACAAATTAATTTTCCTCCTCCAACGTTTAATGAGCAAACTATGGAAGATCCAATTGTCAGGAAAAAGAACAGTAGAACTATTTTAAAATAGGATAATGTCACTATGCAGTGAATTAACTACTGCAGAGTAGAAGGAGGAGAGATTTTAATGCCTGACTGAGCCCATTGGGCATGAAGTTGATGGGAGCTTATTTATAGCAGGGAAGCTAGAGACTTCAACTGAGCATTCCACTCACAAATCTATTTTCTTTCCATAACTTGATTTGGATTTTTGTTGTGTAAACACTGCCTGATAAAGACACAGTTGCTACTCATCTAGAGTATTCACATGGAAACAAACAGAGTAAGTACAACATTTTCTAGGTATAATTTCAAAAATGGTATCTTAACAACCACTTACTTAGTACACTTATGCATTTTGGAGAGCATTTAGTTAGAACACATAAAATTAGAATGAAAACTAGAATTATATAAAGATAAGAATTAGAAAAAATTTTAAAGTGAAATGACAGAAATTTAGATAAATTTTCTTATTTGTATTTCTTATATTCATATAACCTTATGAATAACAGGGAAAAACAAAAATTAAACTAATTTCATATTATTTCTATAATAGAACAAAAGTAAACATTGCATAATAGATTTTGACAGGATAATATGTATTCCAGTGTAGCCTCAAACTTCCTATATCTATGAGGATGGCCTTCTACCTCTGACCTTTTTGTCCTCCACATCTGCATTGCCATGGTACTGGTTTATGTTATCACACTTGGGTTTCCACAGGGCTAGGAACAGAACCAAGATTACATACATACTAGAAACATGCTATTCCAAATGAGCTACCAAATACCAGAGTAAAAATAGTCATTTAGAGAAATACTTCATGGCTTGTCTATGAGGGAAAAGAAAATACTAATGTCTGTTCTTCTGGTTCCCTTGTGAACCCGTTCATGTTTGCTTTTATCCATTCTTCTCTATTCTTGATGATCTCTACAGAAATTGCTAAGTAAGACCACCAGTTATATCTACATTTCACTATTAAAGTAATTTTTAATAATTATCCTGTGACAGCAATGACATGTTGATGTTTCTTTCATTTTGCATTAACAATTCTTTTTTTTTCCTTTATAAATGCAGCCATCTCCATGATCTGATTGTTACTGTTTGAACATGAGTTACTCTTCTGCTGTAAACTCCTGTTGATGTTGAATCCACATTGTGAGGAATTAAGATGATGAAAACTTCATCCAACGATGAGGTTCATAGATGGGATGTTCAGGAGATGATTAAGGTGTTGGCTAAATTCTCATTTTAATCATATTAACTATATGTCCCAGTGTATATGTCATTGCAAACCAATATAAAAAGTATATGTACACTAGATTTGATCAAATATATATACCAGGATATTCTATTGTTATTTCAATTCAAGCTTCTTAAAACTAAGCTATTTTCAGTGATTCCAATAGTGGAAAATTTTAAACATTACAGGTCAGAAGTTTCCTGTGACATATCCATGTGACCATGATACAATACTAAGTAACATATATATATATATATATATATATATCACATGTTAACAGGTGAATTATAACTGTTCTATAAAGTTTTACTTTATTTCCTATAACTTTAATTAAAATTCAAGGCTTTATATCTTTTCCTTAGACATGTGTCCTGATTATTTTTTTAAAAGTACTTACAAAGATAGTTTGATTATTTATCAAAAGTCTCCTGCATACTACCACATTTATAAAGAATGCTTTGATGAGTTATTGCTGGTGATCATTTCAGTTGATATATTTTATTAATAGTATCAATATCCTCACAAATTGTGTGTTATATCTCCCCTGAATAACTGGCATCATTGTCTATAAGAATAAATCAGTTGCAATAAATACATCCTATTGGTTTTCATAACATTAGTTTTAGCATAGCTAAAAGTACTTTGTAGACTCTGATGTTGAAAATTCAATGAGTAGTTTATAAAGACTGTTATCAGTACTTGGCTATTCACACCATCCATTGAAGATATACACCTAGACCTTGCATTTCATTATGAGATAATCATGATGATTTTCTAATGCTACCTTCCACATGTATTTGGTGAAATTCTAAAAACATTTTTCAAATGTAACTATCTCCATATTAAAAACAAAGCAAAATCTCAAACAACAACAACAAAAATTTACACTGTAAACACAGTGTAAATACTTGATTTTCTTGTAAAGGATTTTTTCAGTTTATTGTTTTTTATGTTCTCTGTATTTAACTCTTGGTATGTAAAGACATGTTTGTGTGTATATGTGTGCTTGTGTCTCAGACAAAGATAAATATTGAATGTCTTCCTAAATTGTTTTACACCTTATTTTTTTAAAACTGCTTCTTATGAAACTGGTACTCACCAGTTTAGACTCACTCAGCAGGAAGCCCTTGCCTCTACCTCCTCATGAATTAATTACACCTGTAACTCTCACTAAACTGAGTCACCACCCACTCTCAGTCAGATTTGAATTAGTATTGTCTCATTTGAATGAAACTAAAAGGTCAACTATTCAGGATCTCTCCCTCCCTCACAAGAGGCATTTTTACATTTCTGGATTTTCCACATAGGCTATGGAGTAATTATATGACTATACCTGTTAAATAGCCAAGTAATTTCTATATATTCCTCCACTGTACAGTATACTCTTCACAAGGCCATTCTTGTCATAAATAAGCATGTTTAAGGCAGTACTGTCTGTATATGTTTGCATGATAACCTGAGATATGATTGTATTCATTTTTGATCAGAAGTCTGAGATTCATATGGCTTTTAGCTTTAATCTTATTACACACACACACACACACACACACACACAAATACACAGTCACTAACAGACACAAACATGTACAGATATACAGAAACATATTTACAAGCATACAGACACAGAGAGAGAGAAAAAGAGGGAGGGAGGGATGGAGAGAGGGAGGTAAGGAGGGGAAAATGGAGCTAGGAAGGAGGGAGGAGAAGGAGACACACACACACACACACAGAGAGAGAGAGAGAGAGAGAGAGAGAGAGAGAGAGAGAGAGAGAGAGAGAATACTCCTCTATTCCTGATCTCTAATCTTTGGCTCAGGTTTCTGTTTCAGGTTCCTTAGGTGTAAAATATACGAGATGCTTTGCTAAGGAAATCATATGCTCTATATAAAAAGATTTAGCCCTAAATAGTTTGCTTATTTGTTCCTTTTTTCTCTATAAGTTATATTTTTTTATGAATTTTTTAAAAAAATATTCTTCAATTATGGTAAAACAACACCAACAGAAAACAAACAAACAAAAACCTAAAAGAGACCATGTTCCACAACTTTCTGAACTATCCTGATACTCCCCCTTAAGTACTGTTAAACATATCCTTAGATAATTTTTATAGACATTAGACTTTCCCCATGTGAGTCCACCTTCTCTTCTGAAACTGATAGATAATTTCTAGGCCCAACACACTTCTCTAGTACATAATGGGAATTATGCTAAATTTCACACATTCTTTTAATAGTTAAATTAATTAAACATTAAAACAACATATAAAACTACAATAAACATTAGAACAACAACCAATAAGTGGGATCTCCTGAAACTGAAAACCTTCTGTAAAGACAAGGATACAGTCAATAAGACAAAACAACAACCTACACAATGGGAAAAGATTTTCACCAACCCTACAAGTGACAGAGGACTGATCTCTAAAATATATAGAGAGCTCAAGAATCTAGAGCCCAAACCTTGAATAAGCCAATCAAAAAAATGGGGTTCATAACTAAAAAGAGAATTCTCAGCAGAAGAATTAAGAATGGCTGAAAAGCACTTGAAATAGTGCTCAACTTCTTTAGACATCAGAGAAATGCAAATCAAAACAACTTTAAAATACTACCTTACACCTGTCAGATTGGCTAAGATACAAATGACAGCCTATGCTGGAGAGGGTGCAGAGCAAGGGGAACACTCCTCCATTGTTGGTGGGGGTTTAAGCTTATTCAGTCACTCTAAAATGCAGTATGGTAGTTTCTCAGAAAACTGGGAAGCAATTTCTCCAAGGATAGAGCAATACCACTACTGGGCATATAACTTAAAGATACACATTTGCACTCCAAAGGCATTAGCTCAACAATGTTCATAGCAGCATTATTCTTAATAGCAAGAACCTGGAAACAACCTAGATGACCCTCAACTGAAGAATGGATTAACAAACTGTGGTACATCTACACAAAGGAGTACTACTCATCAGTAAGAAAAAATGATATCCTAAAGTTTGCAGGCAATTGGATGGATTTGGAGAATATCCTCCTGAGTGATGTATTACAAACCCAGAAAGACTTCCGGGACCCAGCGCTGGCTGCAGAATCCTAGCGCTCTCTGGGGCAGGGGCAGGTGGACGCTGTCCCTGACCACTTCCACGGCTCCTGCTGAGGGAAACCCCGCCACGACCTCGAACTGAGCGAACCAACTGCTGGGGTCTCCGAGGGGCAGATTCGGACCCCGCCCAGAGGTCAGGAGGGGGCTAGAGGCCTCAGTGCCTTTATCCCAGCCTGGGAGGGAGAGTTGAG
>PVIH01012795.1:0-61747 GCA_004025045.1 Sigmodon hispidus
CACCACCACCATCACCACCACCATCATCACCACCACCACCATCACCACCACCAACAACAATCACCATCACCACCACCATCACCACCATCACCACCACCACCAACCACCACTACCACCATCACCACCAACAACAATCACTATCACCACCACTGTCGCCACTATCACCACCACCATCATCACCACCACCTGGCTCTGTTTGGCCTTGAACTCACAGAGATCTAGAAGATCTTTGCCTCCTGAGTATTGAAAATAAAAGCATGGGTCACCACTACACACCTTCCATGGCTTAGTTCTGTACTCTGATTTTCAAACAAGTTTTATTAAATATACAATATATCACCACATAACCTCTGAGCCATCTCTTCAGTCCTAATCAGAGATTCTTTAAACACAGAACCAACTTTAATTTGTGCAGCTGGCTGTTGTCTAGGCCAGGTTCTTCTGCAGACATCACAAGGTGGAGCCTGTAGAGTTAGCTCTGCAGGTAGTCACAGACAGCAAAGCTAAACTAAGCCTCTACCACCGACCTAAAACACAGAGCTGAATTTGTATGAGCCTTAAATCTAACCAAGTGTGGGGAGCTCAAGTTTTGCTGTTTCTTATGCTGACCAGACACTTGCAACACATGGTAGTATTTGTAGAATGAAGATAACTCTTCTGTGGTGTGCCCAGAAACTCCCTGGATGATAGCCTGGGAGACAGATTCTTAAGGATGGGTCTCTGCACTTACTCCAGGTTCACACATTGCTTAGGCAGTGCACACTTCATGGCAGTTAACTGAAGAACTAAAAATGAAAGACAAAGAAAGACACAGAAAGGGAAGCTTGACTATTCATCACCTAATTTTCAAAGAAAAGAGAAAAGTGATTATTAATTTAGGCAAAAGCTGTGTCATAACATACAGGTCATGTTGGAATTGGTAGCCTATTGTGTTCAGTGTTTATTAATGGGAAAAAACAGGTATAGTTTTAAAAAATATATGCTTTTTTGTTTTAATTCTTAAAAGTAGAATTCATATATGTCTTTCTGAACAATGAGTGAATTTCAAAGTTAAGGTTATATTGCTATTATTGGTGTGAGGCATGAGAACTTGAATCCAGATATCTTGGCTCACACCTGAGATTCAAACACTTAGGAGATGAAGGCAAAAGTGTTACTGTGAGTTCCAAACCAAAAAAACAAAACCAAGAAAACTCTCAAAATAAATAAGAAATAAATAGAAAACTTTTGGTGAAAAAAAGAGGTATATTGTTCAAGTTGAGAATGAGAGATTTAAAAGACTAGATAGCTTGATGGGAATTCTCAAAACAGACTCTCTTGGTGTATGGAATTCCCCAGTAGCTCTTGCTGCCCGGATTTTATCTGACCCAGGCTGCTGACAGACCACAGAGGTCTCATCTCCCCTGCAGCCACTAGGCCATCCTACAATGGAGGGGCCCACAAAAGCACTCATCTATTTCCTTTGTCACATGTCAGAAGTCACTTTATCTTGCTGCTCTTCCCTCTTTCCATCAGTAAGACAAAATTGCTGACCATTCTAACCTTCTCTTCAGTTCTGGCTTCCTGTGGCACTAAACAGACAAAAGTCCCTGCTGTGGACACAATGTTGAGCACAAAGAAAAAGGCATCTAGCATAGTTCTGAGGGAGAAGCACTGCAGCCTACATGCAATGGACAAGATGCACTTTCTTTTATCCAGTCTCTCTGTAAGTATTTATGAATACTTACTACCATCCTCCAAACTGATGGTTCTGGTGATATGCAGACAGGACACAGCTTCAGATAGGCAAAGGGTAGCTACACAAAGCTCTACAGGACATTATTACGTGAAGACAATATGATGTTCAAGTGCAACCTGCCCAGCTCCATCATAGCCATGACAGCATCTTCCTTCATAAAGCTTTTGGCAGACAGCATACCCAGCCCTGTAGATCTTTGAATAAGGTGGTGATGTAATCTGAAGTCTAAGCAGACTCTGGTGGATTAGAGGCTGACATCAGAGCCTTTGAGTATAATAATATAGAAACGTAGACACACTGATTAGAGAAATCCTTTCTCCTTAAGAGTTTCTGTAAAAGATAAGAAGAAATAAGGTTATATATGTCAAGGCACATTGTGGTCAAGTTGGACTGAAGGGGCAGGTGTCTTGGCAGGTGACTGTGGAGTTAAGAATAGAAATTTCCATAGCTTCCTGGGTAAGTTGTGTTACCTCCTTGTTCTCAGAACTCAGAAAGACCATGTAGTAAAGCAAAGCATCTCTTTGACCTCTTTCTGAGGTATTCTGGGTAGAAATCAAGCTTTGTCTAAATATGTTTTCTTAGAGAGTATTTACTACTTTTCAAGACTAAAATTAAATTTCCCAGAGCTGAGCATTGTGCCAGATGGTTAGCGCAGAAGAGTTTTCGAACATCTTACAACCTCCCCTAAGCAGTGGACGTCAACAGCTGCAGTTTGAAAGAAGCCATGGCCAGGCTCACCCAGCCAGCTTGTGCCTTGGATAGCCCAGGACTTCCTGGGTTGTTCTTTCTGTTGGAAAACTCTCCTTGGCTCTAAACCACTTGAGCCAGAATCTGCTTCCACCTTTGGATTTGAATATCATTTTTTTGATTTTATAGAACAAAGCTGACCTTTTCTTTTTATATAAGAACCCTTATTTTAAAAATTTACAGCTCAGCCTCTGCAACATTTGGACAAATTGTAGTCAATCAGCATGTGTCCTACCAACAAAACACTTGAGTATGGCATGAAAATGCTGCTGCAGAATTAGTGAATCCCTAGCAGGTACTTCAATGCTCATGATCAACACAGAGGAACTTGGATACTTTAATTCAGAAAATTCAACTCTCCAAAAAAATGAAGACAAGGAGGAGGAGAAAAAGGAGGAAGAAGAAGAACTAGAAGAAGGAGGAGGAGGAGGAGGAGGAGGAGGAGGAGGAGGAGAAGAAGAAGAAGAAGAAGAAGAAGAAGAAGAAGAAGAAGAAGAAGAAGAAGAAGCAGCTGCAATTATCTTAGAATTCTGGATGATCCAGTTCCAGGAAAACCAACATCAAATAAGCTGGTAATAAAAAAAATGACAGATCAGCTGGGCATTTATTATGTTTCTTACTTGGCATTGTTATTGTTGGCTGTAGTTCCATTTTTGTTCATGTTATTACCCTTTCTTTCTCCAGGACAATACTTAATAATCATTCTAATTGTATGTAGTTTTGCTTTAGGTTTAGAACCTTCTTATTTAGACTAAAAGGGAAGGTGTATGGGTATTCGCTTGACCCATGACCTTGGTCTATCTTGTCTGCCTATGTGACCTCTCTTGGACATGGAAGGCTTCCTGCTGCATGGTTGGGTGACCTGGCCTGCAGCTTTTTCCATCTTTCCCTGTAAGACAAAGAGTCAACAGCGTCACTTCATTTTGTATTCTTGAATGTGGGACCCACTTACTCCCTTAATAAATAAGTCTTCTTCCCAGACTCAAAAAAAATGACAGAATAGAAATTAGGCTTAAGACTTTGTAGCAGTTGGATGTAAGAACCAACACATTCTGAGACTTTTAGGAAGGATTCTGAGTGTGTTTCACAGTGGCTACCAAAGGCCAAAAAAGAACTCTGGTTTGCCATGCGGTCCCTGCTAGTGTTTCACAGTCTCAAACAAACAAAAAAGCTATGATGATGTGTGTAGTTAGGATTTAAAATATGATTCTTCATATGTAGTTCAAATAAGTTAAAGACAATATGGCTGCCATTGAATGACAAGGATTCTATCAAACTTTGACTAGGCAAAGAAATCAGAGCTGGTGGCCTGGAATAGAGCACTCAGGTCACCTTCCAGACAATCGAGGCTGGGGAGAGTCCACTTGGCCACCAGTTGCACTGTGACCCTAGACAAAAACACTCAGGCCCCTGGGGTCTAGAGAAGACAGGATAGCTTAGGAGAGGTTAGAGGAGATAGTTCCACTGAAAGAACCCAAGTCGGCTGTGATCCTACATTGAAGAAAACACTTTGGGGGCTTAAAGAAGTGGCTTAAGGGTTTCTCCCATACCATACTCACAATGACCATTCAAGGAGATCTGGGCCTGGCTTCAGGTCATGGCTACACTGTGTGCTGCAGGTTGAGCAATTGGGGTATTTGACAGTAAGGTGCAAAGGCCTGTCAGTCAGAGGTGTAGAAACCAGCACACCCAGCAGCTGCTACTGGACTTGAAGAGCTTTTATTCTGAGAAGTAGATGAGAGAATGAACATTCAGGCCACCTTGACGCATAACTCTTAGTCACTCTCCCAAACTTCTGGCAAGAAGAAAACCGATACAACTGGTTCTAACAGGAAAAATGCAAGAGAGCATCAGAGTAGAATTTTCTTTTGAGATAGAAAGGTGACCCAGAAGTAAGTCCAGGGCTTCTGGACACTGTGGGTGTGACTTCAGGAGAGTACACTGTCTTCATCTTTAAAGCACAAGGCTTTGTTTTCCTCACAAAACTTTGTCACTTGACCCTTACAGAGCTCCTCTCCACCCAGTTTCTGTGGGCTTTTCTGAACTCATGGCTAGACAAGCACCCCCACCCCACCCCCCTGAACTTTCCAGTTACAGACATTCACACTGATTGTGTGCGTTACTGTCCTACAACCTGGTAAAGCAATCCCATGGACCTTGTGTTTGTAGAATTGTAGCCTCTGCAGTAGGTCTCTGGAGAAACCTGAAGTTGTAACAAAACTGATACTATTTTCCAGTTACTTTTCATAAAATGAAGCTGAGAATTCAACTTTCTATGACCAATGTAGTAAGAAGTTTCTGTGTTCTGCCCAGCCAGTCTGCAGCTGTTCAGTTCCAAATAAACATACAGAGGCTTATATTAATTACATGTTTGGCCTATGGCTCAGGCATATTACTTGCTAACTATTACTCTTAAGCTAACCCAGATTCTTATCTTGTTTAGCCACGTAGCTTGGTACCTTTTCTCATAGCAACAAAATGTGAATAAAGCCAAGCAACATGAAGTGTAAGACTTCTTGGACTGCGCTTCCAGGGAAAAATACCTCTGGAAGTCCTATCTAGGCTGAGACCAAAAGACCAGAAAGTCTAAAGTGTGATGATTCATCTTCAGTGTCAGCTTGACTAGATTTACCCTCATATGTCTGTGAGTGTATTCCCAGAAACTTCATCTGAAGACCAAGACCCACCCTGAGTGTGGGTGGCTTTAGCACATGGATTGGAGTACTGAACCGAATGATTTGATCACTAGCACTCACTTCCGGATGCCATGTGCGCTCCTGCCATTATGCCTTCCCTACTGTGATGAACTATGTCCTTTAACTATGAATCAAAATAAACCTCTCTCTGTCCTCAGTTGCTTTTGTTGGGTGTATTTTGTTATAGCAAGAAGAACAACTAACAGACTAGATGTAAGCCATGGAGTCAGAGCGCTGGACTGAAGGAACACTCTTTCTCAGTACATTCAAGAGGTAGAAAGCCATCAGGATGGTAGTGAGATCCAAGTGGATGGTATCAATACACTGCATGAGAACTGAGAGCCTTTGGAAGGCTTGAAGCAAGGCGGTAGAGTTTAGGATAGTCAGAGCAGTTAGAAGGCCACCGTGTCCAGGTGACGGGGCAGGAGAACAGTTAGAAAGCCACTGTGTGCAGGTGATGGGGTCAGCAGAGCACTTAGAAGGTCACTGTATCCAGGTGGCAGGGCGGGAGGATCAGGGCAGGCAAGGAGTGGAGACTGCATGTACACAGTTAATTACCACATCTCTTCAGTTCCTCTGTCCCAGTGAGCTGACTCTGAACAGAGCTGAGCCCTTTCTGCCCTACTGGGCCTCTGAAGGAGAGTTGACCAACTATCCACAGATGGCTTTCCCAACTCCCTGAGAGGGAAGTAGCTGTTCTCAGTTCTAACTCCTGGGTGCTAAGTCTTTGAGTATCTGGGAAGGGGTTTGATGTTTCCCTTCTGAGACCGGAGTCAGAACAATTCCTCACAGACATACAGGCTAGCAAAGCTTACTTACTAAACATACCTTCTCCTAAGACACTTGTTCTTCACATAAGGTCCAAACTGAGTTCACCTGCAAGTTAGGCCTTAGCAAGAACTGTTTATTTCATTTGTGGTTAAACTACCACTCAGGATTATCCACTTTCTTCCAAATGAGGAGCCATTCACAAGTTTATATTTCATACATTTCAAATCAGGATTGTCAGACTGCAAACAAAAGAAGCTTACTGGAAACCACTTTAGGCAAAGATTACAAACTCAGGGGCCAGGGCACATGCCTGGTTCCGGTAACAGCAAAGGTGTCAGTTGCTGAAGTGGCTGGAGGTAGCCTTCCTCATGTATCTCTAACAACGTTGCTATCTTGTCAAGTGTCCGAATGCCCAGTTCAGGCCCTGCTTCTCAGGAGCCAACTTCAGCTTTGCTTACAGCTTCAAGTCACTAGGTTTATATTTACAGTCTACAAGTGGGACTTTATTTTTTTCCACAGCAATACAATATTTCAGTGACTACATCATCTTTAAGCAACCGTTTAAACACCATAGATCTCTGTCTGTTTTGCTTTTTCATGGGAAAAGCTAGGATGACAAAAAGTCTCACTATCCTGCGTCATCTTCAAAGACTGATGTGAGTTTCGAAAAGCTATGGTGAAAGAGTCAGCTTGAGAATCTTCCAGAAGTGCGTGGAGAGTATGTTGAGAGGTCTTCAGTGAGATTCTAAATGCTCAAAACTGATCTGTGAGTGTCACAGGGAGGAGGTCACTAAAGGAGAGAAGTTCTTGATTTTTTTCACAAAGGGAAACCTGTAGTCTGTATTCTCTTTGATAAGTTAACGATTGTGTTGAGGACAACATTCTGGGCAGCAGAGTTTTAAAATTATTTAGGCATAGTGGCCTCCTCCAGGATTTGCCTAGATCTGAAAGTAAATTTGTTAACATTAATTAGCCTTTGTTCTATAAAAGACATGAGGGAAATTCTGAAGCCTTTTCCTCTGGCATCCATTTCAGATTAAGTTATGCTATTGATTTTTGCCAGGAAACAGGAAAATCTTCTGACTTCAGAGCTCTAGTCTCCTCCCTAGAATTGCTTTAGCTAGCAAACTGCAGACCCTTGTGACGATGTGGGACTCAGGAGTCAGTGAGAAGCTGGAGGTTTGGCTGCTGTTGGCTTGTAGATTCCCTTGGCAGAAAATGTTTTTCTGCACACTGCTGACGAACAAGAATTCCTGAAGCTTTGGAGTAGACGTGCCTGTGTTAAGGGATCAGGAGAAGCACCAAGCACCCTGCCTCTGATTTTGGGATGGAGAAAAAGGAAATCCCCTAAAGGATGTTTATTAAAATAAAAGACAGAGGTCGTTTTTAACCATGGAATCAATCCGTGCTCAGAAACACTAGCATGTAGTACGGATAGCTTTGAGCTTTATATATTACTGGAGAAATGAAGTGGTAGAGGACAGTGAAGAGAGGCAGGCAGGGAAAAAACACCCCTGTGTGCTGAGGGACTCTCTGTCAATATTAAGAGAATTGCCCTTCACAGTATCTGATTTACCCTTCACAAAGACAAGTTCAGAGTTTCCATTCCCATGGTTTTGGGTTACAGACCTTACTGGATCAAATTTCTAGTAATCAGTAGACCATACACTTCTATAAACTGTGTCTCATTCGTCCTATTTTAAATAGCTTGCTTAAACACTCTCAGATCATTTCATCAAAAGTATAAAGTGAAATAAAATCACAAAACATGTGCAGCCCAGCAAACCACCATGATTAAATACTTCCTGGGATATTCAGCAATTTGTTCATCAATTAGTATCCTTAGCAACACTGGTTTCTCAGGAACATATCTTGAAAATCCCCACAGAGAGTGATTGAAGTTTTATCTATCTACCAGTAGTCTGTTAAAAGGTTCCATTTCCCCATGATACCTTATAATGTAGAGAGGTTTCTCTGCATTAGATGTACTGCTGGCATTTCATCATTTCCTTTTCTTCCATTGTGGAGAAGAGACACTGTCAGAGAATCCTTGTATGGTCTCAGTGACTGCAGCAGGGGATCTGGGCATGTTGTTTTGGGCACTCTCTTAGCCACAGTAAGAAGCGTTTTGACTCTTTAATCCCAGAGCCTTGGCCACACTCATAGCACCATGCTCCCATGTTTCTCTTGCACACTCACATCATTCATAAGACTTGGAGTTCCAAGAATAACTCACACATCTTCACACACAGACATATGGACTGTCCTCTTCCAAAATTCTCCAAACTATCAGCTGTCTTTATTTTTTCTTCAGTAAGCAGGGCACATCCCTAAACCTGGGGAATGATTAGCATGCCCCCGCCCCTCTGCTCCTTAGAAGCAAGTATATTTTCTTTGACAATGAGGAGAGTGTCTTCTGTTTGTTGGCACTTTCTTTAGAGGGCTAAAGCTATGTATATTGGGCACAGTCTCACTTTATCTTGTCAACCACATCATGTATACACACATGAAGAAGTGGATTTTTTTTTTTTTTTAATACTAAGTCACTTTTCCATGTCACAAAGTAAAAAAGGGCAAAGCCAACCTCTGTATCGATTCTGTCTGGCTTTTTTGCCTCTGCAATTAAGAAGCAAAGCTGCTTAGTCTCCCTCTTGTCAATATTCTTGTGTTTATCTGGCTCATTATGAAGTATAAATTGCTTAAGAGTGGAGGTTATGCATAATTGATGATGTATCTGTGTGGCCATAGCAGCCACTTCATAAACAGCTATGGAATACATGAAGAAGGGGGTTGTGATAGACTGAAAGGAGGCAAGATTTGGAATCAAAGATTATTTACAGATTCTCATTCAAAATTTCACATGTACTAGATGGTTTTTAATATTAGAATTAATCCTGAGCTATAGTTGGTAGCAATGCTTTTTTTTTTTTAATTTTCTGACTAAACAACATACTTTAAGACCTCCACCCAGCAAATGGATTTAGTGATTCAAACCATAACTTTTTTTCCCAAAGCAAAATTAGACTTATATTAATGAGTGACTGTCTAGTTGCCACTAGACATGAACACTTTAACAATATTATACCTTTTTTTTATAATGGTTAATAGTGTTTCCAATTTGTTACATGTAATAAAAACTCTTAGAAAGACAAAAATATCTTTAGGATAGATAAGAAGGGGAGAAACAATGTTGCTTTTGTAACAGAGAGGACTTAATTAGAAGCAGCGGTGAGAGCAATAGAAAACAGCTGTTCCAATGCCCGGAATCTACAGAATGAAAAATGAAAAGAAAGTCTGGAAAGGTGCTCTGCAGATAATAAAATAATGGCAGATTCGGTAACAGAGAAATAATAGAAAAATTAAATGGAGAATGGTGCTGGGAGGCTGCTTAGAAGAGTGACTATATGTTGCCCTCTTCACTATCTGCTTTATCAGAAGCCTTCTATGGGCAGATGGTTGCTAGCATAGGCTTCTTGGTTAATCTCCCCAAACTGAATTGTCTGTGCTGGAAATCTGATGGTCATGGTAGAGCACTGCTGTGCAAGCTCCTTAGAACTGGGTAAAAGGCCCAGGTGACTGTGTCTCTGTGACCCCGTGGCTAAGAGTGGGTTTGGAGACAGGAGAAGGGCTGAGACTCTCTGTATACCAGCTTAGGTGAAATTAGAAAGCTTCAGGTTCAGCAAAGTACATTATCTCAATGGATAAGGTGGAGACACACCCATGTTCACGCAAGCAGTCCTAATAAAATTCCTGGAACATTAAAAAACACCATGAAGCTGCCTGTGGTGGTGGTGGCAATATGCCTTTAATACCAGCACTTAGGGTGAGGGTGGCGGCAGAGGCAGGCAGGCCTCTGTGAATTCGGGGCCAGCCTGGTCTACAGAGCAAGGTCTAGGACAGCCAGAGTTACAAAGAAACCCTGTCTAGAAAAGCCCAAAACCATAACAACAAAAAAGACATGAAATTAGGACAGAGATGTGCTGAGAAGAAGGCTCTGAATGAGTCTGTAGGTGAGAGAGAACAGTGCAGGCAAATACAATAATCATGCATTGTGCATATATTTGAACTGTTAAAAAATGAACTGAAATAGCTTTTAAAGTTTTGAAAGGTTAGCAGTCCTTTCTTTCTTTCTTTCATTTTCCTCTTCTTTTTTAGACAAGGTCTATTCTGTAGCCCTGACTTTCCTGGAACTTCCAACATGTTTAGACCAGCGTAGTCTCTAATCTACAGAGGTCCTTCCTGCCTCCTCTGCCTCTTAAGTGCTAGAATTCAAGGCAAGAACCACCACAGTGAATCACTTAGAGGATTTGGTTATTGTTCGCTGATCAGTGTGCCACTCCTGACCTAAACACATTCCCGTGATCAGGATATGAAAAAGCAGAACATAAAACATCTCAGTACATTTTAAAATCAATACATGCTGAAATTAACATTCAGGTACATTGAATAGAATTTAATTTTTTTCAAAATCAAATCTATGAGTTTATTTTTATCATTTGAAAATGAATCTACTAGAAAGCTAAAATACATAATATGGCTCGCATTTGTTGCTTGAATTCTATTCCTGCACCTGATGGTTTTATACTTACTTTTATTTTAACCAAGAAAACTTGTTTAATAAGTCTCTTTAGAGAAACATAAAATTCTGCTTGAATAGGCTCAGATATGTTAAAGTCTTTTATCCCCTATTTCTCCAAAGACATTCTTGAAAATACTGACATTGCAACTAAAATAAATTAAAAAAAATTTCATTGAGAAAATGTAAAACATCTCAATACATTTAAAAATCAGTACATTGTGAAATTATCAGCATGCATTGGATGCATGTATTGAACAAGAATAATTTTGCAAATGTCTGTTTAAGCTCTATCTTAGGAGGACACGCGTTGTGGTGAGAATGGATTGCAGAGTTCACCTTCAAGGAGAGACAGAGATCATGGACTCAAGTGATGGCTTTTTGCTTTCATAGGAGCCAGAGGTCCTTATGGAGTCAGAGTTTGGGAGAATAAGTTTCTCTTTTTTGTGCCTCCTGTAGTGATGTTACCATGGAATAAAATGATGTTAGTTCCAGTAAACCAATGAACAGAGAGAGACTTACCAAGACAGCAAACATAGATGAAAAAAAAATCATTGAAAATGTCCATCTTCTATAAAATAATAGTATTTTAATCTTTCTCAAAAATCTGAAACCTGGTATAAAATTATTAAGTACTGACCACAATTTAAGTGATGTTTTAAAGTCAGATTTCCTGAAACGCAAACACGATTTTCCATGAGGACATAAAGTTTACTGTTCGTATGGAAATGCCAGCTGACACTTGACTTCCACTTGGCACCCATGTAGTGAACATAAGGAAAGAGTGGCAATGAGGCCATGACGTCTTAGGGGATGACGAATCACTATAAAAGGATGGGCACCCATGAGGGACACAGCTGTGCTCATCTGTGTGTGTCATGGCCGCTTTCCTTCTCACTTAAGTTTATAAACCTAAATGATGACAATGAAGAGATGTTTATACATTTCTCATCATATGCAAGCATAATAAGACAGCATTCACCACATGGGTCTTACCTACAGTCTGTAACTGAGACCCAGTTTACCAGATGCTTCCAACCTGTGATTGAAGCAGGTTGCAGAATTGGCATCTTCGAGGATGGCATCCCCAAAGGACTGTCTTCATTCCTAATGTCCCCCAAAGGAGACAGGGCACCAAAAACATTTGTCAGCAGCAATGATGTGGGTGAGGGCTCCATCCAATTAACAGAGTGAGGGAAGCACTAGAACCTGAGTGTCCCCTCATGTCCGAAGGTCACAGCGCCTTTCAACATCAAGGAAAACCCAGCCACGGAGGCACTTTCAGCTCCTTAAGTGACCTTGAAGGATAACTCAGCCCCTGCTTACAGTCAACAAGACTGATGTTAATAGAAGCAAACTGCTGAATTCCATGAGGGTGTATTTAGTGATAGGAAAAAGAAAATAAATTAACCTGGGGTCTAGAAGTTCCAGTGTTCTTGATGACTATATGCCTAACTCTGGCAGGAAGATTTGCAAACCAGTTGAATTGTGAGGGTGGATATTGTGATAGAATGCCTCTCTAAAATCTGTGCTGCCAATGTAAAAAAATTCAGGTGGGATTATAGGACATGAGGTCTAAGGGGACAACCCTCCTGATGGATTAAAGCTGTATCACATCATTAGTAGGTTCCTGATGAAAAGGAACAGGGCATCTGGTTTCCTCTCTGACTGGAATGACTTCATTTACCTTTCTGCCATCATCCCTAGATTTTAGTTTAGTGCTCTTAAACTTTCTAGCTCCAAACCATAGGCCAGCAGGTTAGTGTTTATGAGTGACTGTCTTAGTTACTTTTCTATTGCTGTGGTGAAACACCATGGCCAAGGCAAGTTATAAATGGAAGCATTTAACTGGGTACTTGCTTACAGTTTCAGTGTGCTAGCCCATGATCATCATGCTGAGCAGCATGGCAGCATACAAGCAGCATTATGCTGGAGCAGTAGGTGAAAGCTCACATCTGATCCACAGAAATAGGCAGTGTGTGTGTGTGTGTGTGTGTGTGTGTGTGTGTGTGTATGTGTGTGTGTGTGTGTGGTGTGTGTGTGTGTGTGTGGTATGTGTGTGTGATTTTTGTGTGTGTGTGGTGGATTTAGAAAGAGATTGGACCTCTTGATGTAGAGTTTTAAACCTGAAAGCTCACTCCCAGTGACACACCTCCTGCAAGGCCATAGCTCCTAATCTTCCCTAAACATTTCCACCAACTGGGAATGAAACATTCAAACATGAGCCTATGGGGTCCAGTGACATTTAAACCACCACAATACCTGAAGTGTGAGATCTTGTTATAACAACAGAAAACAGAAAGAGGCAATTTGTCACTTCTCAGACTCTGTGGACAAATCAGTATTTGTTGTAATATATGGTCTTGTTTGTAAGTGAGGAGTGCTGGACCCATGCATAACACTTTACCGGCAATAGAAGGGTGCTGACATGGCATACTAAGATTTGACAGCAAGTATGCATTGTAAGGACAGTATCATACATATTTTGTCTTCTGCTTTGTTTTGGGGGTATATTTTTTAAAAAATGCTAATAAATAAGCAGAATATAGAAATTCTTCTGATTCAAAATATTTTAAGCATATACATTTTTTATTCTTCAATGTGAACTTATCAGCTTTAAGTCACTACTGTGCTGTGTTTGAATTCCAGAAAATTCTATTTAAAATTATGAATGATAAGAAGTGCTTATAGTATATCTGAATCTTGATTGAATCCACTCAGAAAGGAAGAAAAGAAAGGAATGTAAGTTAAGAAGCTAAATGTGGGGTTGGCTCTTAGATTAAAAACTCCAGGGCTCTTTTCCACAAAATGGAGAACACAAACTGTGCCCTTGGTTATCAGTCATTTGTAAATTTAAAGATTTATTTTCTACACAGTTTGCTGTTGTGTGGGTCCTTGTCATGATCCAGGTAAAAGGCTGCTTCTTTTTCTTCTTAGTTTTGCTTAATTGTTTGTTTTTCAAGACAAAGTTTTTCTGTGTAGCCATGGCTGTCCTGGAACTCTATTTATACACCAGGTTGACCTTGACCTCACAGAGACCCAATGCCTCTGCCTCCCAGAGTACTGGGATTAAAGACATGAGCCTCCACCACTTGCCTAAGGCTTCTAAATAGTCTATTTCATTCTTTAAGCAGGAATTTAGCTTTTCAAATTGTAGAGGGTGAAGATTGTCAGGAGAACATGTAAAATGTCATAATTTTGAAAACTCTGAGAACTCTTGGAAATATTGAATCACTGTTCCTGAATCCCAAAGACTCACACGCCAGGAATCTGAAAACATTGTTGATGAACATTTTTTTTTAATTAAAATAAATAGACAAGTTTTTTACAAAAGCAAACAACTTCAGAGAATGTTCAAAGTGGAAAGAGAAACAGAGTAAAAAGGGTTCATATTAAATTATACTTGACTTTTGACCTACCAGATAAATTGATGTTTTACACATCCTTTCAAAATAAGGCAAAATTACTCAAGCAAAGCAGGAGAGTGAGTTTCCCAGAATTAGGGACCCATGTTTGTAAAGTCCAAAGGCAAGGAAAAGCCAGCAGAAATTTAGACATGTTGAAATGGTAGCTGAAAACCCAAAATAGAATGAAATTATCTGTAACCGAAGGACTTAGAAAGTGCGATGAGTATTATGAAATTCCAGATGGAAGTGTTCTGGGGTCACAGATAGGAAAGTTGCCCTGGAGGAGAGACAGGGTCACAGATGCTGAGAGGGGATTTAAGGATGTGAACAACTGTGAAATGCCCCTGGGGACGAATGGGGACCAAGGAGTTGAAAGGGCTGTGGGGTGCCAGTGGGACTGTGACCCTAGAGGAGACTCAGTGTCTGTCTACATTGTTCTGTAAGATGAAGGTGTCCCACAGTGTAGACCCAGAGCTGTCTTTTTTACACACTGCAAAGTTGAATAATGATGTTGTCCAATCAGATTAGAAAAAAAAATAGTTTTGAAAAATGTCATGAGGAAACTTTGTCTGCTAACTTAGAGAAAATGTCTCAAGTTGCTAAAATGCTTGATGTTCAATCAAGAGGACCTGAGTTCAGATCTCCCACACTTACAGAAAAGCTGGGCACAGCAGCCTGGGCCTGTATGTAGCTCCAGCATTGGGGAGGGAGAGAAAGGGGGATCTTTGGAACTTGTTGACCAGCCAGCTTATCCTAAACAATTGATAAAGTAAAATAAATCTGATCATTTATCTATATCATGTACTGACTGCAGCACAAGAAAAGATGTGTTAGCATGCTGTAGCAGTAACAGAAGCCAACATTTACCACAAAAAAAATTTTGCCTTTAGTGAACCCTAATGAATATGTTGATTAAGCCAAACTTCTTGACAAATTAAAAACTATTTTCTTATTAATTGTTAAATTTTACAGACACTGGCTGCATAGAATTCAAACCAATATGATCACATCATGGTTTTAGGCTGGATCAAATACTAATATTTCATCAAGTTACTAGACTGTCTTGTAGAGCTAAGTAATATAACAATATTTTAAATTAAATACCTTTATTCTAAATAATATGTTTGCTGAGAAGAATTTGAGAAACAAAGAAAAACAGAAAAGTTAATAAAAATTGCCTTGATTCTTGTTCATTGGTAACTGCTTCTAATATTTTATGTATATACACAGACATTTATTCTTAACTAATTATGGTTGCAGTATGTCATTTGGTTTCACACACACCCTGAATATTTCCTCATGTTGTTTGTCTTCAAAGCATGGTTTACGTGGCAGTGTTAGAATACATATGCATTATATGTTCAATGAAAGCCATTTTTAGCACTGCGAAGTGGCTCATGGGCCTTGTAAGCATGAGGATTTGAGTTCAAATCCCGAGTCCATGTAAAGCCGAGCACAATAGCATGTGTGCTCAGCCCCAGTACTCCCACAGCAAGATGGGTGCCAGGGAATGAGAATTTCTGGAAGGAAATCTGGCCTGGGATATACAATGCTGATCAACAAAGAAACCTGTCTGAAATAAGATGGGAGGTATGGACCAATGCCCGAGGCTCTTTTTGGACCACCACATGCATACCATGACACATTTGTGCACACACACACACACACAGACACACACACACACAGACACACAGACTTTTAAAATTTTATATTTTTATGTTGATATCACTACTTTGCATTTTAAATTGACCCACATATCCAATTCTTTCCTTTAAGCATGACTATCCTGGTTCCTTGGGTGGGCAGTGGTAGAGTTGAACGGCTTTGATCTTATTTAAATTAAGTCATCACAAGTGGTCACAGAGGAGCATTGCATACAGATTCCTGCTTTGAGCTCCTGCTCCAGTTTTCCCTGATGATGGGCTGGGACCTGTAAACCAGATAAACCCTTTGCTCCCCAAGACAGTTTTGGTCAGTGTTTTGTCACAGCAATAAAAAAGGAACCAGGACAAGAGGGCATGTTTGTTCCTGCATGTTCTCTCTCCTGCTCTGTCTCTGTCTGCCAAGGACTCTGCTATAGAAGCCTGTGCTATTGAAGGACAGAGCTCAGGCTGGAAGCAGGTGCCCTGTGCAGGCTGAAGGCCACTGCACATCCCTGCTGTCACCATTGAAAATTCACTGCTTCCGAGAAGGGGAATTGTGAGATCCAAACTAAATGCCTGTCTTGAACTACAGTCAGAACTGGGCTTTAACTCTTAGGCAGCTACATTCTTTGCTCCTGAAACCTTCTTTTCCAGAGCTTCATGAATCTTCATGGTCACTGAACCTCATATTTCTCCTTTATTTACCTCCAAAATGTGATGTTTCCCTTGTGAGGAATTGATTTTCACTTCATAGCTTCGTCCTTTGTGTTTTTTTTCCAAATAAATCCTCTTCTGTCTTCCAACTTTATTCTAAAATTAATCAGAGAAAGTTCAACAATATGCCTGTACACAGGACCTCTAGTCCAGCTGGTGGCTGGCAAAACCCAGACAGTAGAGGATGCCCCTAAAGCCATGAGTGATGCCAAAGCTGGCCAGCGGAGAGTGGGGGTCACTGCCAACTTTGCTTTCAGTGTTTGTGAGCTGTGTGTGTCACCCTGTATTTATATCAGGTAAACAAGGGGAGTCTCATCAATGGCAGAGTGGGACACAGAGGTGACCCAACAGCTGAGTAGGGATCAGAGCAGCAGCTTGGAGAAGCATCCAACCTTTCCTAATCCTCCAGCAATCCTTCACATCATGTAATTATGGGCTTGAAAGGGCCCAAACTGGTTTCAGTGTATTATGGTGCAATGTGTTCATCAAAGGAAGGGGCATTTCCAGTGGAGCAGGTTGCTCTGCTACAGCCCAACAGAATCCAGAGCAAAACATCATAGATAAAAATTGGCTTATGAAGAAATTTCTCTTAGAGAATTACATTAGGAATGAAGCAAGGATGTGTAAATGTCCCATCATGGCGCCTAAGAGCAGTTTGTCAGTTTTAATCTCTGCTACACAAATTAGTTTGTCTGGGTGTACTCATCTGTCATCTTCAATGGTACAATTGGCCAACAACTCAAGGCAAGGCACTACTGAACCAGGAAGGTTAGCTCTGAAATTTTCTAAGTGTATGAAGACCAAATTTGCTGCCAGAAAGTAAAATCCAAGTGCAGGATATGAAAACTACTCTTGCTGGTTTGTGTTCTGGTACACAGAAGAGCAGGACCATGGGGTAAGAGAGGATGTGTTCCCCTTGAGAATGCTGTAAGACTCTCATGCTGATTTCATTCTGTTCTGTTCTGCTTATCTATAGTGTAGTGATTTCTCCTACCAGCTGACACTCAGGAGAGAGGCAAGAAACTTGTGATGCTGTCTCACTACTGAAACTTGTGATGCTGTCTCACTACTATTTTGACCAGCTCCCATGTTATATGTAGCTGCTTAGAAGGAACAGTAATCAAGACATACATTTGGTTAAAAAGAAAAAGAAAATACCTTCTGTAGGAGTTGAATGTGCTTTCTGTGTTTCTTCTCCTTCTACAAAGAGAACTGCATCAATTAATTCTACCAGAAATTGTAGGTCCATACTCAAAGTTTTCTCTCAAAGTATAAACAGCTAGAGAAAAATATTTGCAGACTCACAAAAAAAAATCACCATCACAGATTAGCTCCTTGAGTATAAGGAAATCCACTGGCAGATGCCAACCTACATTCTTACTCAGGATAAGATGGCAATCTGAGATCCTCAGGCAGATGCCAACCTGCATTCTTACTCAGGATAAGATGTCACTCTGAAGCCTTCCTTACTTTCTTGTCTGAAGTCAGTTGGAAACGGAGCATTGTGGGTGCTGCTTCCAACTCCAGTTATCTGTGTGTGTTCCAGCATATGATTTCTGGGAAGAACTGGTGTGGCTGCCTGGGTGCCAGCTATTGCTTAGAGAGCTTATTTATAATTGTATAATCACTGTATTGCCAGTGGGAAATTACCAACCACTAACCAGTTTAAGGCACATAGAACCTATGTTAACTTTATAGAAATAATTTAAAATTATTAGACTCATAAAATTAAAAATAATCAAGAAGGACTTTGCAAAATGACAAACCCCCCATTTTCATAAGTCATTTTGTGAATATTTGAAGAAATAAAATACTTCACTTTATAAATGGAAATGAAAATGTAACTGTAAGCCATTTTAAGTAGCACAATTCCTGAAAGACAGGTAGTGTCCAAATACATTTAGATGATTATACTTTACAAGATTCTTTAAGAAGTAGGTAAAAACTTTTGCAATTGCTTATAATAAGAGAAAAAGAGGATTGATTAGTATGTTTGTCACAGAACAACTGAGTTTAAAAGAGAGATTTTAAATCTTTTAATCAAATACACTGAGTACCCACACATCATGGAACAGCACACATTCATCTGTCTGTTGTTACCATAGAAACCATGGTCACTGGGGCAGGAGCTGGAGGTGATGTTTTACCTTTGTAGTTCTTAAAAATGTTCCTGAGGAAGTGAAGAGTGTAAAGAAGCTTTATCTCTGAGTGAGAACAGCATTTTCATTTCCCAATCTCTTTATCAGTTATTGGAGCTCAGGGTGGTGGAGGTATTAATTTTCTACTGCTGCTATAACAAATTTTTCAACACTTGGCAGCTGAAGAGCCACAGAACTTTGTCTCAGAGCTCTGTAGGTTAATCTGACGTAGGCATCCCTGAACTGCAGCCAGTATGTCCAGTTGGCCACATTGTTGCTTGGTTTTCTTCTGTGCAATGGCATCCTCAAGTGGTATCCTCATCCGTAAACTCCAGCCCTCAAGCTCTTCTGAATAACCAAGGGGAGAGCGATTGTTTTGGGGGCTCCTGGGATACTTCCTTCCAAGCAACAACTCAAGGGAAGTGTCCTGCACCTGTTAGGTGACTGTGGCTTCTGGGATGAGTATCATCTTTGTCTCTAGTGTAGGCAGCTCCAATCACACTCTTTCTTATATACATAGATATATTTTAGGAAACTTGTGGTTCTTTCCAAACATCCTTAGCTTGTGTACCCTGCTTCCTGTGCCCCACCTTCCTCTCTCCCTTCCCTCAGGCCTTCCCTACACATCATCCCCTTTCCCCTGCATATTACTGTGTTTACTCCCTGTTCTCCCCATAATCCCTTCTGTGTTACTGATGCTTCATGCTAAACACATAAATATAAGCATTTGAATCTGGAATCCTTATATAAGATAGACAATGCAGCATTTGCTCTTCTGGGCCTGGGTTACCTCCCTTGGTATAATGTTTTCCATTTCTATCCATTTACCTGCAAATTTAATAACTTAATTTCTCGTTACAGCTAAATAAAATTTTATTATTCACAATAACACATTTTTACTGTATGTTCATAAGCTGAGGGGCATTTAGGCTGTTTTCATTCCCTTGTGAGTAGAATAGCAATGAACATAGATAAGTAGGTGTCTGCAGGTGCCTATTAGAGCAGGATATTGAGTCTTTTGGCTGTATGCCCAGGCTTGGTACAGCTGGGTCATTAGGCAAATGAATTAGTAGCTTATTGGAGAATCTCTATACTTATTTCCAGTGTCTGAATCAGTTTTCATTCCCACCAACAGTGAAGAACGAGGGTCTCCTTTTCCGGTATCCACACCAGTATTTGTTATCATTTGTTTTCTTAATCTTACCCACCTTGACTACATTAAGATGAAATCTCAATGTTTTGATTTGCACTTCTCTGGTTAATAAGGATATAGAACACTTAAAAAAAATTCTTGGCCTTTTTGTAAACTCTGCTTAACTCCAAAGCCCACATTTTTGTTGAATTGCTTGTTTTTTGGTTTTTGAATTCTCTGTGTACTCAAGATATTAATCTGCCATGGGATAAATAGCTGCCAAAGATTCCCTCTCTTTCCTTTGACTCTTCCTTACACCACACACATACTTTTAAGTTCAAATCCAGATTTATTTTTAATCCCAAACATCATTTTAATCCCAAACCAAAGCTGTACTGATAATATAACTGCCAGGGGAGCTAGTAAGAAAACAGTACAAATCTATTTCTGTGAGAAAACCATCCTGTTTCTGTAAGTACCAAAAACCTGTATGTACAGGATCAAACCCTGTAACTTGTAGCACAGTAGTCTCAAGTCTGAGCTGAGGTGTTTAAGACTTTGTGTATAGGCCTCATGTGGCGTGACAGTATTGTTCACGTGTGTTACATGTTCCAAATCAAGGCTTCAGAGCAGCACTAGAGACAGCTTGGGCCAGCATGTCTTGAAATATCTGGGACTCACTTATATTTGGTCATTGCACATGCAACAGGCTTTTACCATTACCATGTTTTTATTTTATTATTAATTTTTCCAGCCCCCATATTTAGTGGTATGACCTCATATGAGTTTAAGATGCTGCACCTTGAATGACAGCTGTGTAGTTCTGTGGTTCTGGAGACTGGGGACTCCAGGGTCCAGTGGCTTCCTGGTTTGGTTCTTAGTAAAAGCCAGTTTGCTGTCTTACTGATGGCTGTCTTCAGGCTGAGTTCTCACAGCTAGGACAGAAATTGGTATCTCTTACACTTCTTATAAAGACTCTAATCTCACCCCAGGGGCTCTACTCTCTTGGTCTCATCTGAGAACTGAATTACCTCTTTAAAGCCCCAGGTCCATTGCTGTAACAGCAGGTGTTAGGGCTTCAGACATGAGCTCTAGGAAACACTAACATTCACTGCTCATGGGGAGCAGCCTCAGTGACTGGTACTGCTCCAACTCAAATGAGTGTGGGAGGGTCTGCACTAGGGCGAGACTGTGGTCAGAGTGAAAGACACTGCAAGGTAAGCCAACAGTTCAGTGGTTACTCTGGAAAGTTGTGAAAGAGAATGTGTGGTTAGAAGTCCCGATTGTTAAAGAATGTTGAATTATGTCTGGGACATTCCAGCAGAACACTCACAGGAAGATGAACCTCAAGAGAGATTGCTTCCACAGATGCTTCTTGTTAGCAGAAAATACAAGCCACATGTTTATGATTTCCACAGCCACATTATTTTATTTATTCTTTGTGTCTTTCACATTATGCATCTACGCCCCAACTATTTCCCCATCTCTTCATATCCATCCTTTGTTCTTGAAACCTCCTCTTATAATAAAATAAAATTTAAGAGAAAAAAGGAAAAAATCAGTCTTGTTATGAACGCTGTAGTGTGACAGAGTGAGTCATGCAGTAAAACTTTTGTTCACATGTTGTTACTCGCAAGTGTTCATTGCAGTCATTGGTCTGGTTTGTGGCCTCTGGTTTCTGCTACAATATCAATGTTCGATGTTCACTGGGACTCTTCTTGGATATCCTGTTGTTGCCCTGTATTATGAAAATCCAGAGACTTTGGATCTGCAGGACCGGTTCCTTCACATGCTTCAGCAGATCACGGATGGGGTAGACCAACACATACCCAGGATCTGGGCCTGGGTAGTTGCAGGGTAGGTCAGAAAAACAGCTTTCTGTTGTTCTCACCACCAGAGTGAACTCTACAGCATTGCCATGGCTCATTGCAGCAATGAGCAAGAGGTGGGCCGGTTCTCTTTTTTTCATGCTCTCAGGGTCAGATCCCCTGCACATACACCTTCAGAGTCAGCTCTACTGTGTTGCCCAAGTATGGCGTAGGGATTTGAGTGCTGCAGCTGATGAGGGTGGGGCCAGCTCTCCTACCTGCCTTGGAGGGGGTTGGGAAGGAAAGTGTAGGGGAAGAGGTGCCATCTTTCCCTTTCCCATATGACAAATGTTTATGGGGTCAGCTCTTCCTTGCTAACTATAATGCTGGCTCACCAATACCTCCGCCGACTGTATTGGCTCTATTGTGCTGCCCAGGCAAGATTCAGAGCCTGTTCTTTTGAGTGTTGGAGCTGGTAGGGAACAGGAGCAGCTCTCATGCCTTTGCAATCTCAGGGCCAGCTCTCCCACCTGCCTTAAGCATTGATGGTGGGGTTTCTGCTCCCCCCATTCATGCCACCATATGTCCATAACCACATTTTATGATGCCAAAAGAAGAGCCAGCAAGATGACTCTGGGGATAAGGGTGCTTGCCACAAAACCTGATGACCCCAAGTCTGATTCCTGGGACCCATGTGGTCCTCTGACCTCTACACATATGCTTTAGCATATCCCTTACTCACAAAATTAATAATTAAAAAAAATAATGTAAGAAAAAAGAGGTAGCTTTTTTTTAATTTTATCAATTAAAAATTTTCATGTATTTTATAACCCACTCACAGTTTCCCTCCCTCTTCTTCTCCTATTCCCTCCCGACCACCTCCCACCTGCCCCCCCCCCCAATTCCACGTTTGTTTTTGTTCAGAAAGGGGCAGGCCTACCATGGGTGTCAACAAAACATGGCATATCTGTAGTAAAAAGTTTCTCTGTCCTACCTGGCCAGTCTCGAAGTAGCTATTTAGCCCCAAATAATCACACAAAGGCTTTTCATTAATTATAAACTGTTTGGCTATGGCTCAGGCTTATTACTTACTAACTCTTAAACTAACTCATGACTCTTACTTATGTTTAGCCATGTGGCCTGGTACTTTTGCTCAGTGGCCTGGTACCTTTGCTTAGTGTAACATTTTCCTCTTCTTTCCTCTGTGTCTGGCAGGCAACTCTTCCCAGAATTCTCTTAGTCTGGTGACCCCACCTATATATACTTCTTACCTGCTTTTTGGCCAATCAGCATTTTATTAAACCAATACAAGTAACAAATGTTTTGACTGTACAAGAACATTATTCCACATATCTTTTTTTTTTCTTCCCACATATCTTTTTTTTAAAAACAACAACAACAATCCCCCCCAAAAAAAAACAAGAACCTGGAATCTAATCTCCTTTGTATAGCTTTTTTCCTGACCATTATCCATAGTAACTTGTATCCAACACTTTAAACAAAGACAAACATTCCTAATCCATTTTTTTAGAATGTGTGTGTAGTTCTCTAGACTACTTCTTGCTGTTTGGGGTACTGGTAATCTTATAGGATTCCAAGAAAATTCAGGATTATGATCAAGTCCTGACTGAAGTATTCTGTGAGTTTGGGTTATTTCAATCAGTCTCCATGAAGCTGTTCTGGATGCAGACCTCAGAGGAAATGGCAACAGAGATGGTCTGAAATGTTGGATCATCTGGGCCATCTGTTCTCATCTGAGGTTTTTCAGGGTGTCCTCTTAGATAAATCCTTATTTTCTTTAACCTAGAATAAATTCACTGCCTCTCATTTTCTTTGGAAATAAAATTGTTCTCCAAATCTTTTGAGAAGATAACATAACTTTTGACTTCAATTTTAAAGTCAAGACATTTACAAAATATATAGGTTGGATTAATCCAGTAGCATTTATAATCAAATGTCTCTTAGCAACTCTTACTTCCTTCTCTGCAGTTAAAAACTCAAAGATAAAACAATAGCATATAGTGTCCAGACTCTTTGTGATTGTTTTTAACATGGCTTGTTGCTTTTCATTTTTACTCTGTTCCTTTTTAAGGATCTTTTCTACTTTTTTCTTTTATTTTGCAAGCCTACATATATTTTTAAACACATTGTAAACTGTTTAGAGGGTTTGTTTTTGTTTTGGTCTGAATCTGTCTTTACTGTATATTTTTTTGCTTTACTGTGCTATATTTTTCTGAGCACACCTTTAATCTGCTAAGGTGTGTCTAGGGTTAAAGGCTTGGCTATGGCAGCTGGATCTACCTAGCTCCTTGGTCTGTGAGAGCTTAGCTTCCTGGCAGAGGTTCTGGCAGGAACATGTTTATCGCCCCATCTCTGGGACATTTCAGGGTTCACCGTTCCTCACAGCTCTTTAGGGCGTAGCTGCTCACTGCTCATGAATACCATTTAAGTGTTGGAAGCAAGGCCTCTTTCAAGGTTTTTGATGCTAACACTGAGTCAGTAGCCATGCCTCTGCTTGCCATCAGTAAACAGAGCCAACCTAAGAAAATGCTACTACCAAGAAGCTATGCTTGACTCTGTTCCCTTTTTGTCTGTGTGAGCAGAAATCTCATGCTTGTACTAAGGCTTCTATGAGACTTCAGGAACCCACCATGTTGTAGTTCAAGCCTGCAGGCCTCTGAGTCTCAGTACCAAGGTCCACTTGAGAGAGACAACAAGGAGATCAATAGAGAGAGACAAAGAGATGAGGGGAAATGTAAGGGTAAAAAAGTGTTTGCTATTCTTTTTTAGAGGGGGTGTTTTGAGACAGAGTTTCTCTGTGTAACCTTGGAGGCTTTCCTGGAACTTGCTCTGTAGACCAGGCTGGCCTTGAACTCACAGAGCTCTTCCTGCCTCTGCCTCCCAAGTGCTGAGATTAAAGGTGTGCACCACTACTGTCTGCCTTTCATGGCTTGGCTGTGGATGACTCTGTCCTTTAATATTTTAGATTATTTTTATTAAATATGTAATATATCACCATACATATCAAGTTGAGGTAGGACTAAGCTCCTTCCTTTGTATTAAGGCTGGTGAGACAACGTGGTATGGAGAATAGTGACAATATTAATAATGTTTTATTTAACACACTTTATCCAGAGTTCTATTCTCTATCAAGGAGTCATTATAGTTCAGTCTAACCTCTCACTGTGTTTGCCTTGTATGCTGGCTAATTTTATGTTAACTTGACATAGGCTAGAGTCATCTGGGAGGAAGAAACTCCAATTGAGAAAATTCCTCCATAAAATTGGGCTGTACTCAAGCAAACCTGTAGAGCACTTTTTTCGTTAGTGATTGATGTGGGAAAGCCCAGATCATTGTTAGTAGAATCATTCCTGGGCTGATGATCCTGAGTTGTGTGAGAAAGCAGGTTAAGCATGCCATAGGATAAAAAGCCAAGTGAATGTTGAATTGTGTGTTACCACTCAGATGTGGAGGTCAGAGGCCTCTGCATTAGCTCCAGCCTCCAGGTTTATGCTCTGTTTGAGTTCCTGTCTGACTTCCTTCAACTGTAGGCCAAATAAACCCTTTCCTCTCCAGCTTTTGGTCATGGTGTTTCATCACAGCAATAGAAACCTTAACTAAGACACCTTGTAAGGACATGATCAGTTGTTACATAGGCCTAGGTAAATGAAGTCAGCCCTTGTCTTTGCCTTTGTTAACAAACTGGAGTCTGGATCATTCCTGCCTCTCATTATCATTTGAATGTAAAAGCACTGTCAGAGATGGTGACATACACCGTTTCTGCTCAGAAAGACCCAGTGATATAATGAAATAAAGGCAAAATGCATTCGTTGTGCTTGCTCCAGAGTTCATCTCCAATTCCTTGTGTATGGGGATCCCCTTTGCCTCACTTCTCAGTAACACTTTCGGTGGCCACAGGTCCTCATTTATGTCTTGTGGATATGAAATGCTTCTTCTTCCTCTGTTTGGTTTTTCTGACGATTAATGATTTTGAACATCTTTTTTTCTCTCTTTTTTAAAAGATTTATTTATTTATTATGGATACAGTATACAAAAGCTGGCACCAGCTATCATCATACATGGTTGTGAGCCACCATATGATTGCTGGGAATTGACCTCAGGACCTCTGGAAGAACAGTCAGTGCTCTTAACCTCTGAGCCATCTCTCCAGCCCCCTTGAACATCTTTTCGTATGCCTAAGAACACTTATATTTTTCTTCATATGAAAATAACATATTCACCCATGTAATAGCTATTAATTCAAATACAACTGTATTTGTATATGCCACATAGTATTGTATTCATATATGTATCATATAATTTAGCTCTTCAGAGACTTACATTTGATAGATGTCTGGCTGTTATTTGCTAAATATTGGTCTAGACTTTAGTCACTGGGACTATACTAGTCAGAGAATAACCACAAATGCCCACCATCTTGAAGAAGTTTGTCTTAACATGTAGATGGACCCCCGCCAAAAAAAACCAAATAAAAATAAAGCAGCATGTATCCTGGAGGTTTTTTTTTTTTGTTTTTTTTTTTTTACATATTCCTTATGTGAATGAGTGTTTTGTCTGTATGTGTGCATGTATACTACAAGTGTTTAGTGTCTGAAAAGACCAGAAAAGAGTATGATAGATTCTCTAAAACTGGAATCATACATGGTTGTGATGTTGGGAATCAAATCCAAGTCTTTTCGAAGAGCAGCCAACATTCTTTGGCTCTGCGCCATCTCTGCAACCCATAGCATGTCGTTTTAAAGAACTGAATTTTTTAATATATTCTTAAAATTTTTATTTTTACTTAAAAAGTTTTTTCCATGCTACCACTGCTCCCCCTCCCTTCCCTCCTCCCAATCTCTCCCAGTCCTCCCTTGCTGCCCCATTTCATCTCCTCTTCCATTCCCCAGGGAGGGCAAGGAGTCCCCAGGTGGGTCAGCTTAGTCTGGCATATCCAGTCCAAGTCTCTCATCCCAGTATTAAGGCTGGGTTATGTGTTCCTCTGTAGGGAATGGGCTCTGAGATGTCAGTTCATGCACAGGAACACAGTCTGATCCTACTGCAAGAGGCTCCACATACTGCCCACACCATTTGGCAATCTTCTACCTTTGGAGGATTTAGTTAATTTCCCTTCAGCTGGACAAGGAGCTCAATCTGGTGTTTAGCTACAGATCTCTGCTTCTGCCTGTATCCATTGCTGAATGAAGGCTCTCTTAGTCTGATGTAGTCTGCAGATCTGTCTAATTTAATGGCTTTGGTTCAACCATTTCACATAATTAAATCATGAGGGGTTTTTTTTGTTTGTTTTTGGGGGTTTCTTTTGTAATTAGAAAAGGGAAGTGGTAATAATCGCATCCTTTAAGTTTACTAAATGTATATGAATAACTTCTCACAGTGTCCATATTAGAGAAATAAAAAAAAAACAACGATGGGAATCACAATAATGTGGTTATATTTTTCCCCTTCTACTTTTTTCCTCAATGATTTTAGTTAGAATTACCAGAATTTGTATTTAATATGTCTTAATTACTGCTGAAGTATTAGGTCTCATTTGGCTGCCATCCTACTGTGAATTTGGCTGATTTTGAGATGTGTTCTATCCAGTTTTGTTTTTGTTTTTTTTAATATACAAGCCATGAACCAGAGGACCCGCATGTTTTACAAAACCACATTGCCCAAAATGTGGAAAATCCATAGACCAGTCTGAACTGAGTGGTGTTCTGCTGCTGTGTCTGGACCAACACTCATTTTAGCAGTGAGCTTATGAAGATAGTCTGTGGTAGGTCCTCTGCAGAGATGCCCATGACTTTGCCAAGCTTTTCAACAACTGTTTGTCCTTCTATTTTAGATAATGATGTTGAAAATGATCTTCAATCAGACATCCGTTGAGCAGTGCAAGACACAGACAGGAAAGGAGAAGGAATGCAACTCCTTCCTGATCGCAGTTCGTCTGGCTTCGCTGAACCAGATCTTGGACCCCTGGGTTTATCTGCTGTTAAGAAAGATCCTTCTTCGGAAGTTCTGTCAGGTAGCAAATGCTGTCTCCAACTGCTCTAGTGATGGACAGAAAGGGCAGCCCATCTCATTATCTCATGAAATAGTACAGCCAGGGCCGTGAAAGTGAACATAACCAATGTGCATACTAACAGCTTTTGCAGCCAATATCTCTAACCCTGACTGACTGAGGCATCTCTGGTATGCTGCTGTTTATGCATTGGAATGGAATTTTTGATATAAAGCTAGATGGTCTAAGAAGAATAGATAATCCCTTCTGTGCCAAAACTCTGAAATACAAACAAAGGAAAATCTGTTAATAACAGTCTAGCAGTTGAGGCTCTGCTATTGGTAGCTGAATATGGGGTTATTTATGTGATGAAACACTTATGATAAATGACCATGAGATACTTGGTGTATGGATGGTTGCTGTCCTGGCACACTGTGGGTGGGAAGTTTAGAGTATAAACCCTTGGGCAAGGGAACAGGCTATTGAGATTTTTTTGTCCAAGGACATTGGTTATGCTCTTTTTCATCTTGCCTCTGTTAATTTTGCTTCCTTCTTTTTTTCCACTCAAAAGTTAAAGAATCTTGTTGAATTTGTAAAAATGTATAAGGTATCACATATTTATTGTCTTAATTATTAATTATTAAATATTGTTTAATAGATTGTTAACTCATAACCTTACAAACTTAACTTTTGTTTGGGTAAGTAAGGGAGTTTACTTCTTAATTAAATAAGATCCAGTTCCACTTTTTTTCAAACATGACAGTTTATGTCTACCAACTGCTGCTGGATGTTTTTTCCTTTGGAGACATTTTGCATTCTTAGAAGCCTGGGAGAGAGTCATAACTGATCTGAGAATCATGAAACTGTATTTTGGAATGCTACCTAAAGACTGACTTGAGAACTATGGGTTAGTCCTGTTCCCATCAATGCTCTTTGGTATTTAAACACCAATTCTGCTTATAGAAAAAATAGAAATTTAGAAACTAAATAAAGATTTTTTCATGTTTGACTTTCCTATAAGATAAGAATATTAATTATGACTTCTCTTCAGTCTTCACCCTACCTTTGGGTGAGTGCTCTACTGCTGGACTGGCTTTTCACACAGCTTACAAGGGCACAAGGTTTGAAGCTTTGGCTCAATGCCTTCTTGTGCCACAAGAAAATTACAACCAGAAACTTTGGGATTTGAGGGATTAAAACTCACGCCACAAAGACTGTGCTCCTTCAGGGTCACCCCAAATACTGTCCTTATTCTTTGACACCCCCTTTTTGCCAGCTCATTAATATTTAATGTAAAGAGATTGATTTGTATTTTATTTTTCCCTAGTTACTTCAAAGCTTGAGATTTCTTTCTGCTTCTTACATAATGGCATTTTCTTTGTGGTTTGTACCAGTTTGGATGAGAATTAATTGTAACTGTTACACTGTATCTGTTAGGTTAATTATACTAACTGGCCTAGGTGAGTTAGGATTGTCAGTCTAAATGATCACACCAAAGTGAGACAGAATATAAAGTCTAGTGGAGATGCTGACACCATCCAGGATGGCTCCATAATCTAGATGTTAAAATAAAGGCAAGAATATAGAGCTATACTATACTGTCCCTAGTTGTATTATGTTTCCGGCCTGGACTTTCTGGCCTAGCCCTGAGATTTGAACCCACTCGAAGCCCCAATACCACTTAGCACCAAATAATCACACAATGGCTTATATTAATTTTACACGTAGGGCTCAGGCATATTGCTAGTTAGCGCTTGCTCTTAAACTCATCCATGATTCTTATCCTGTTCAGCCATGCAGCTCAGTACCTTTTCTTAGAGCTGCATTTCAGTTTCTTTCCTCTGGTTCTGCTAGCAACTCATCTGGCTTCTCTGGCATCTTTGCTCTGTTCTTCCTGTTCTCAGAGTTTCCTAGTCTGGTAGCTCTACCCACACTTCCTGTCTGCTTTTGGCAAATTAGCATTTTTTATTAAACCAATAGGCAGGACAATTATTTACAATGCAACAACATAAACTCACTATAATCACTGTCATAAAAATCTCCCATTGGTATGTTTCTTGGAGGATAGGACACATTGCCTTCTCCCTACTTCAACACCTTTATCAAAAAGTGGCTTTGTCTTTGGAGTGCTCCCTGAGCCCTTCTGTGATCAGGTACACACACACACACACACACACACACACACACACACACACACACACACACTCTGCTGGATTTGAGTGGTGAAGTGTAATTTTGTTACTTCTTCCCACCCTTACTGCAGCATCTGGAATATAGGACTTTCCAATAAACGCTGTACGATGGATGAGTAAATGAAATTCTGCCAAAGCTGCTGCTCCCTCTTAGGGCAGTTGACACATCTGTTACAGCTCATCCAGCTCATAATGCAAATGACTTCTTATTTAGTTGAGTAAATAGAGCTCTGCCTTTGGAGAAGTGTGCTGTATTTCTGTACTGTATGGTGTCATCTGTATTAATAGTCTAGAGGATGTATCTTCAGCTGGTAAAATAGATTACTATCAAAAAGACATCATTTTTCATCAAGCAACAAAAACCAGAACAGGCTGAAACCCATTCCTGCCCACGGGTTCTGTAGGAGTGAATGAATGGATGTTTTTGAATAAGCTTGAAAAGGAGGCAGAAAGGGAAGAAGTTGTGAATTTTGTTACCTCAGAATCCATTCGTTTGTCCAGCAAAACCTGATAGGAAGTAAAAGTCCTCCACAGTCTCACCTTGAGATGGTGGGAGTTCAGTGATGTGCTGTGGAGTAAGTGGACTTCTGCAGACATAGGGAGCATCTTCATTTCTGAGTTTGATTCACTGGCCTTGAAGTTCACTCCCAGACAGCTGGTTTACTCATGCATATGAATGCACAGGAAGAAGAGTGCATAGGTTATAGCCCTTTCCTGAACTTGAAAGTGTTAAGTAGAGTCTCAGAAAACCACACAGAAAGAACAAGTGGATGAAATGTAGAAATACATGTAAAATTAATGAATGCCTATGGATTTCAAGTAAATTTAGGCTTTGTGTTATGTCATAGATGGAAGAAATGATAAACTGTCAAGTACAAAGAGTTAATGTTTCAAATAAAATACACTTAGTATCTTAAAAATGCTTTTCGGTTGGAAAAACAAAATGTGTTACTATTACTTTGGAGCCAGGCATGGGGGTACACGCCTCTAATACCACACTACAGAGGTAGGGGCCAGACAGTCACCTGTAATTAAAGCTCCTCTGGATTATAGTGTGATTTCCTGACAGCCAGGCAACACAGAGACTGCATCTCAAAAATTAACAACAAAACAGTGAAATTTATCAAATTAGCTCAATGCTGTATACTAAGATTTCAAAAGATAAATGTTTAATCATAACAAGTTTAAACTTTGAGATGAAAGGTATACATATATTTTTGTTTAATTCTTCTTAATCTTATAAAGGAATTACATAAACATAAAAATGTCTCATGTTAAAGGTAAGACTAAAATCTCACAGTCAGGACTCAAAGTGGCAATGCCTTGGCTGTATCCTGATGCCTGAACTTTATATGGACTTGATTCTTATTTTATCAATGTTTCACAGTGTTATTTCCTGGGGGCCCCAAACTAGTAACTAGCTCTCAGACTTCCTAGCATAACAATATTCAATTTTTCAGTAGTTCTTTGTGGTTGAGATCAAATCAGAGATGGAAATAAAAAAACCTTTGCATTTTTGCATTTGTTGGCATGCGTTGCCAGTTATTCCAAAAACACTCTCAAACTTCATGCAGCATATGTAAGGAAAAGTGTCAAGCCTCCTTGCAAAGTATTTATAGTGTAAATACAGGAAGAAGCTTAACTAAAATAATTAAAAAGTTAGTGTTTTATTCTCCCAGTCATAGGCTGTGACAAATTCTCATGATTCTTATTTAATGTTTGTTTTACGATATTTTTTGGTTCTAGTATGTCAAAATTGAAATCTAAATAAGTGTAAAAAACTGTGCATCTTTGGTTAAGCCCAGAGATGTGTTTTCTGTGTTGCAATAAAGAGTTAAGCTCCAGCCAACATTTTCACAGTATTGTGTATGAAAGTATTATGAAATGCAAAAGTTGACCTAAGAAGGAAACAGTTGCCAACGAAGCATGAACCAGGGAATTAAGGAAATGTTTTACTTTTTACATGTGTCATGTCTTATGACCCCTAAGGTGAAGAGCATATGGCAGCCCATCAACATTTAGCTCCCACCGTTACACTGTGACACCATTAGCAGAGAACATTCTCTACAAAGACAACTGCATCATATACTTCATATTACCTACATGTCTGACTTCCACTGAGTTTCTCACTGGCCAGCTGTGTGTTCTAAACATTAAACTGTATGTATACTGGCTCCCCTCCCCCATCACCTTTGCCCCTGATTCACCAACAGGACTTTCCTCCTCCGGCTTGTCTGTTCTCTCAAAGAGAGCAGGAAACAGAAATATTTGCTCTCAGTGAGGCTTTGGTTGTTTGTAGTCAGCTTCAGTGGAACAATTTTATTATGGAAGTAAAAAGAAGGGAAGAAAGAAATCTCCCAGAACAAAATTAGTCTTTTTATGTTTTTTTGAGTATCTTGGAGATAATTCCACATCTGATGTTCTTTTTGAATGTGAAACTTTAGATTCTGCCGTGAAATGCTTTAGATTTAAAGTATCTTGCCCTTTTAAAGTAAGCAGGTCTTAGGACACTGAAATTGAGCAGTCGTTTAAAAATAGTTTCCTTGTATACTTTTCAGATTCTGTTTTGAGACACTAGGGGAGATGCATGGAATTTATACGCTCTCCAAGATTCTTGATAATTTAGAAAGAATGGCCATGTGGGTGTGGGCGGGGGTGGAGGATGTAGACACAGTAGAGAGACTTGTCCACTGCAACCCGTTAAACATCGTTCGTCTTTTAAGGCAGAATTCTGAAGCAGAGACAGGGAGGGGCTTCATTTAACTTTACACACTGCTCACCCTGAAGAGCTTCTTTTTGTAAAAGAAAATGATAAGCTTATTTGCTCGGATAATCACTGCACAAGAGTGAGAGTGAGAAAGCTGGGGAGACGTAACCTATTGCCACATCCAATTACTGTGGTCTGCTCACAGCCAGCAGACACAAGCCCCACTATCTGGTGTGCGGTTCTGGCTACGTCTGTACTGTAAACCCCACTGAAAAGTTCAGACAGAGAGTCCCACTTCTCTCTACCTCTTCCCCACGTGCTTGGCAATGCAGGAGAATGTGTTTTACTACCTTGTGTAAAGCTTTCTGGACATTTCTCTGCAGTGTATTTAAATATCATGTGTTTTATAGCTAACACTCAATACTGTGTAGACATGAATGTATGAGATGTACATCAGAATTCTGACTGTCTCCAAATATAGCTTGTCTGTGTATTTAATAAATGTCTGTAGTCTGTCAATGGACAATAAAGCAAATGATCTGAAATGTCCCTGTCTTTATTTCTGGATCTCAGAACTGTTTTCTTGTTAAAGTTATCTTTTTGACTGTGGCATCTTGCTGATTTTCTACTTGCTCTGCTTGGTCAAATAAAAAACCAAATGTCCCGAAACAGACATGTGCCTTTGGGACAGCTGGATTGTTGAACAATTGGACTGTTTGGGTTCTAATTGCATAACCCCTTACAGAACATCACCATTTTTGTTTTTGTTGTTTTTTGTTTTTTTCCACACTGGAGAGATGCTTTGTCTGCATTTTCAGCAGGCTGCCCATTCCTGTTATAATCTCCAGATAGCTCTTTTTAACACAAAACCTTATTCATCAACTAAACATCTTCTTTGGTCTTGTGGATTCCAGTGTAAACACTGACCCCAGAGATAAGAACAGTCATGATGCATATCAGAGCCTTTGACCAACAGTCCCCAGTGTTGGTGAGAACTGGATTCCTCATGGGCACAGTGACCACACTCTGCCTCTCCTCTGCTCTGGAAACTCAGACATATTAAAACTAGTGCATTGAACTCTCCTGCCTTCTTCCTAAAAATAAGTCTTCTAAAATGGGCTGTCCCCTGTTCCTCCCACACAGGAGTTATAAGACCAGGATCCTCACTCTTCACTATGTGCAACCCCAGGGAATGTTATAGCCACAATGGGTATGATTGGCTAGAAATCCATGGCACAGTGTTGGGAAACCTGCTGGCCATGGGATGTGATGTCCTTGTATTTGTGTCCTGGGAAGGCACGGATCACATGTTCTTAGATTTCTGATGCTTGCTCATAACTGTCAACCTTTTCATGCTTTTTGTGAATGTGGCTGGCACAGCGTGTGAAGGGTCTGAGCCAGTTCCTAAGGTTCATTCTTCTCTCTATAAATATTAATTTTGGAGGTAGTTGGAGGCAGTGGATGGCTGAGCAGGTAGAGACACCTGATGCTAAGCTTGATAATATGAGTTGGGACCTGGAGATCCACATGACAGAGAGTGGACCCAACTCTAGGAGATTGTCTCCACATGCAGCCCTGGCACATATGTACACTCAAACAGACATGCATAGAGAAAGACAGAGAGGCAGACACAGAGAACACACATACACACACACGCAGAAAGACACACATTACCCCCCCACCCACACACAGGCACATACACACAGACAATTTGACACTTGAGCACTTTGAGTCAGTGGGCAATGTTTCACTGTGTTTTGGAGAAAGTTCTGCTAACTTGAGAAGACAATTCAAAGGACTTTTTCACCCCATTTCTCCCAGAATCTCATGTCTTTCAAGTTTCTCAGACTTCTGCCTAATCCCATCGACCTCTCTCTAAACCTCAGACAGAAGTGATCACCAAGCCTGGAGCAAATCTTTTTTTTTTTTTTTTTGTAGGTTTTTATGGAGCCCCCTGGCCTTTACTCACTCTGTGCCAGCAATATGTCCCTAACAAGGACAAGAAAAATTATCCTGAGACTTTGTCAGTTAGACCATGGGAACATGCTAGAACCTGTGCTTTGAGGAAGGGGTCATGGATACAGGTGGGTCTATGTCCTTTGTGATGGTGCTTCCTGAATCCAGGTCCCGGAATGTGTGTGTGACTGAACAAAAAAATGCAGCACCACCATATTAACAACGCCTGGGTCATAGTGGTCTGACCAGCTTCCGTAAGCTCACAAGCCTGCTCAAGGAAGAGGTGCACTTTCTCAGGAGTATTGTCTTTCTGATGTCTTACAAGAGATCACTAATGTGAGCCTTTGTAATTAAGGACACATTTCCTCACAGGTCCTTGTAGAGCCATTCTTTAAGGGGTCTGTCATTTACCTGGGACACATGACAGAACCACAGAGCATGCGTTTTCTCAGAAGACTGTTTCCATCACAGGCAGTGGATATTCAGGAAATGTTTGTGAATGAGTTAACCAGGCTGGTCCCTCAGACACAGAACTATTACCAAATGCTTTGGTCGCAAGTTTGATTCCCTCCTTGTACACAGTAAAAGAACTTCTGAGACGTGATGATGGGCACAGGTTAAGGAATCTCGCTGAATTTCTTCATAAGTCAGGGACTCAGTGAGTTTTCCTGTTTCATAAAAAAGCTGGAAGCTAAATCTATAATTGAGTTCACACTTGCATCCTGGTAAACATTCATCCTTGATATCGCCATTCATATGCATGGGAGTAGATAGGGACACACAAGGTAAAGTGACTTTGCCACACTACTGTTACTTTAAAAACTGCCACCGCATGAGGACAAGACAGAGTGTGACCCAACTTAGGGAGAGGTAATGTGCATTTCTCACTCTTAACAGGACTCTCTCTCTCTCTCTTTCTCTCTCTCTCTCTGCTGGGAACCAAACACAGAGCCTTGTGCTTGTCTGGCAAGTATTTCACTAAATGGGTAATCCCTTGAAGCAACTTTTTAAATAAAAATTATCCAGTGTCTTATTTGGCTTAACACAAAGGGGACTGATTCTTTTGCTTCACCCTTTGTTGATCTAGAAAGAAAGGCTTAAAACGATACTCAGAATTCAATGAGAAGCCCAGTCTCAATTCTGAGTACAGTCTACACACACACAAGCTGAAGATTATAACTTCATGTTACTAAGATGTGTAAGTATGCACAAAGCTATTTATAGTTCTGTGTGAGATTCACCTGTGCATTGCTATTTAATGCAGGTAGCAGGGATAGCCTAGCTGGTTGAATCTTTGCATAGGCTCACACCCACAGATTTCACTGCAAATATAAAATTGATCATGCTCTGAGCCAACCTTTGATGCTCAGCTGTTGCCTTCAGTAGAGTGCTACACCATAGTTTATGGTCTGAGTTTCTCTAGGGAAAAGTATGGAGTGCTTTGTGAAATTTATCTCTGCATTGCTCTTGCTTCATAAATGAAGATGGAAATGAAATCTTAGAAGCTTAAAAAATCCATTAATTAGAAATTGCCCTCTAATATGGAAGTGGGCTACATTTAGGATGTTTGTGTAGACTCTCAGAGCTGTAGACGTATGTGTACAACATCACATGGAGATTTTTGAGGGTCAGTGGTTTGGAAAAGATTCACCAAAAGTCACTTTTGGAGAAAAATTACTGCCTGTTGTGAACTATTTTTGCTATTTTATAGCCATTTAAAAATTTCCCCTAACATCATAATTTTCCAAATTACAGCAATATGATAACAAAAATAATTTTTACTGAATTGAAAATTGTTGTAAAAATGTTAATATATAACCAAGAGTGATCACCAACTTAATTGTTAGCCTTAATTAGGACTTTTCATCAGCAGGTATCCCTGTGCCAGGGCCATTTTAGTATTCTTGATATAATCTGTTCAGATTAATAATTTAAAGCATTTTATTCTTCAAATAAAGCCATTTTACAAAAACGGTTTCCAAGTTTTTGTTAATAGTCATAAAAGAGGGAGTCTCCTGCACTGGGCAAGGAGTTAGAGCCAAGTCTGACCACTGGACGGGTCATTTACTGCTTATTTATTCATAAGTCTGAACACTAATTTCCCAGTCAATCTACAATTATTAGGGAAAGTAAAAGGCTAAACTCTCAGATACTATTGAGAGTGCTGTGCTGCTACTATTGCCTCACCCACATCACGCTAGGAGAACATCCTCAGAGAACTAACTGTAGCTGTTCCCGTCTCAAGCTTCAGACCATCTCCTCTTGGTATCACACTTTCACACTCAAGGACTCTTAGGAGGCTGGTCCCTGACCCAGATGGATCACGATGTAGGAAAGATGTTTCATTTCTTTTGGATTTATCTGTAAAATCGGAGCTTGATACATGTATGAACCATCTTGTTTACACCAAAAATCTTAGTCTCTGGGAATGTTGTGAAGTTTCCCTAGCCACACAATACAAACATATTGTTGGGACTAGTGGGAGACAGGGCAAAGACAATTACATGGTTTGGTTGCTTTCACTTCAGAACAGTTTTTCGTTTCTACCCTCAGAGTTCTAAGATGCTGATCTCCTTCACTGCCCAACTGCATGATTGTGAAATACTAGGGATTTCCACTAGACAATGCCTTGACATTCGTCCGAAATACCCAGTCCCGTGTTTTCAGTTATCAGATGCTGCATATTTGTGTTTGTGTACGTGTATGCGTACGTGTGTGTGTGTGTGTGTGTGTGTGTGTGTGTGTGTGTGTGTGCTTGCTTGCACGTACATTTATGCCTGAAGAAATGTTATCTTAAAAACAAGGTCACAGAGATTTTCATGCACCACATATGAGTGTCTCTCTCTTTCTGTGTTCTCTTCATTATAACTCAACTGTGTAACTTTTCTAAACAAATCTTTTTCTTAAGCAGTTTTTTAGTAAATGTATAAATTTTCAGAGAAAAAGGAGGATGTTGTGAGATAAATATGGTCAAAGTACATGATGTACTTGAAGTTATGTTTCTAAAGGCCTTCATTATGTGCTACAAACATGCCAATAAAATATTGTTTACAAAAGTCATAACAAAGTCTCATCACAAGACCTGAGGTCCTCACTGTAACCCTGTTCCTCCACACTGCTCAGGGCTACTGTCCTCAACTTTATTTTTGACTTCTGTCCTGGCATATTTTCATTACCATATTTCCAACTAATGTGTATGTTGCTTGCCTTGCTCTTACATCAAATGTCACAAGCTGATTGGCTCTCTCCAAATCCATTCTCCTCTTTGCAGTGCAGTTTTAATTCAATCTTTAATCTTTCTTTTTAAGGATATAATTTGATCCCTCATTTTCTCTTGTTATTGAATTCCCTGTTCTCTAGATCCCATGTCTTAATTTTCAGATTACTCACTATTTTTTTTTAATCACATTTGCTGTCAAAATGGCCTTCTCATTAGGAAAATGTGTCAAGGATCAACTCTCAGCCGAGTATGGTGGCATACGAATGTCATCCCAGCACTTGGAAGGCTAAAGTAGGTGGATTTGAAGGTAAAGCCAACCTTACCTGTGAGACCCTGTCATAAAACAAAACATAAAGGAACAATTAGGGTTCCTGGGAACCTTTAAATAATTTCAAGCCAATCCAACACCAGTGATAACAGTTTAGACTTAATTTCCTGATCCTGTTACTCATGGGCCTATATACCCTGTGCCTATACCACGAGGTAGGTCTGTTACCAGCATTTGGTGAGGACGAGTCTGAGGACCACTTGAGGTAAATCTCCGACCATGTTCACAGATGGAATGTGAGCGATGCTGGCATCTATTCTCCTCTTGAGTATCTCCTAATCCTTCACCAAAGAATTGCAGCTGTAGGCAGGCATTTTCTGAAGCTCTGAGTTCACCTTTGAGGGCTCCTCAAAAGCTGGGCTAAAGGAAAGCTTTGACTCTATGGAAGCTGAGACATTTTAAAAAGGCATACCCATCTTCTGCAGCCACGAGGAGCCAGCTTTTCCAACAGGATTGGTTAGACCAGCCAACAAGATTCTCATTACATATTGGTATGCCTATATGTTTAATCTGTGCATTTGCACAATGCTGCTAACTGCTGGACTCTTCTTTGTTAGATGAGTGAGCACTGGATGGGATGTGGTATATTAAGTAAAATTAGTCTAAAATATTCAGAAAGTGAATCACAGAGCCAAGCCATGAAGGTCAGGGAGTGGTGACTCACACCTTTAATCCTAGCTTTAAGAATGTAGGAAGAAGAAGTTAAGATAACTGAACAGGAGGTTTTTCAGCTTTCCCACACAGTCACTTCCTTAGTGAGCTGAGGAGAGAGAGGTTTGGGATCAGAGGATTTCATAGAGACAGCCTGGGAGGTTGGCAAGTGAGAAGTAGCTGTGGTTTGTTTCTTTATCTCTCTGATATTGCAGCTTTCCCCCAATATTTGGCTCTGGGTTTTTACCATAATATGAAATAGAATTCTTGCAATAGAGATGGCAGCGATGGGCAGAAGTGGTAGGCACTTCCTGCACAGGACTTCGGGTTTTGCAGAAGTTAAAAGTTTGTCACTGTCGGTTTATTTAAGATCACATCTCTCAAACCCTTTGTTCTTTGCTTCTCTAATTTTTAGCATGGGAGCCTGGCTTGCTGGGAAGCCGGAAAGCAAAGGACTCCAGGGAAAACCTGTAGCATTCAGGACTGAAGACAGGAGAGCAGGCCCTGTCTACTGTGAAACCATCCCTTCTGTCTCATTCTGAAACATGCTCTAGTTTCTTCCTCCAAGATGCAGTTTCTGATGCAGACTGTACTTTGTCTCTGAGGAGAAAAAAAAAAACAACTCTCGGCTCTCTTTGGGTTTTCCTTCTCCTTTTGATTATCAGAGAAAAATCTACTTGGTGCATTTAGATTTTTATTCTCCAGTTTCCCCCTCAGTGAACTTCTTTCCTGTCCCCTGGTCAGATTGACTAGACCAGTGGAGAATATTTTTTTTTTCTCAAGGGAATAAATTTTTAATATCTCCAAACTCAAATTCTGCTTTTATTGTTAAGTGAATTCTGAAGGCAATCCACCTGCAGTGCTAGTGAGTTGAAAACTGGTACATTTTGCAATCTATATTTGTTCTCATTTTTTTTTTATATCTTTTTGCTATTTCAGTATAAATGTAGTTAGTTCTTAGGCATCTTAGGAGTTCAGTGAAGTTTATTCAGAATGGCTTCAATGCATTTCTTATTTTTATTTTAAAATAAAATTGTTTTTACTAGTCTAGAGTTAATTAAAATGAATTAAATGAATTGCTCAGGGGAAATGAGCGACGATTTCCCTCTGCTAGCCAGCTTCTATGCAGTTTGTATTGGATAAAGCATCTAGAAGACTCCATAACAGTTATCAGTAATTGTATAATTTTTGAATTATATAATAATTAATGTACCTCATCTTATAGGAGCAGGGTTTAATAAGACAATGGTTAAAAACCTGAAGTGGCAAGGAAAGACTGGATCTCATGGTTTCATTGCAGAAAGCAAATCTTCCATCTCTCTGAATAAAGGAAGGCCCAGTCAAAGCTAACACTGTTCACATTTTCCCAGCACAACCATTGGGAAAAGAAGAATATTTTTAATGGGAAGTGTCAAGCAATATGGTAACTTTATTGGTGAGGACTGTGTTTAGAAGGGAAGTGTCTTGGTCAGAGAACCTTCATAGCTATGAGAACATGGGTTTAGGGGTCATCTAGGATCCAGATTTGAGTGGGATTTGAAAGAAACAGTAAAAGCTCATAAGATTTTTGTGTGAAGAAGTGAGATGCTTGCATTTACCTTATAGGCCTGCTGTGATGGTTAGAGAAAGCAGTATCAATCTTTCAAAAGAGTGAGGGGTGCCAGCTTGGAGGGAGCACTGCTGATCAGCAGCAGTGGAAGAAGAGGCAGCGTGGTGGTACAGACCTGAGAAATCCATCACACCACACAGGGTTGTTGTTGTTTTCAGTGGCCTGAACATGTAACATTGTATTTAGAGCTTAGAGTATAAAAGTAGCTGTGTTAACTTAGTCCTTGAGTGATCTTAATCAAATATCATCGTTTCTCATCTGGAGTTTAAGCAACAATTTTATATAAGAACACATTTATTGTAACAATTTTATAAAATAATGTCAACATAAGCACACAATAGAGTTGTTTCAGTTTTGTAAATTATTGAAAAGCTTAGAAGACAAGTGGTTTATTCTTCAAATAAAGCTAAGTGTATTCACCATTGTATAAAATCTCATAACAGTGCACCTCAGCATAAGAGAGGAGAGGAAGGATATGGACCAGCTCCATAGGAAGTAGGAGAAATTATAGGAAACAACAAGACACACATTTTGAGATCTATTTTTTATTTTATTTTATTTTATTTTATCTTATCTTATAGGCTGTTGCTGTCTAGCTCAGGCTGATTGGTACTGCTGACCTTCCCACTTCAGCTTCCCAAGTACTGAGATTACAAACATGAACCACCACGCTTGGTCTACAATCCAAGTTTCAATCTGTCTTTGTGACATAAGAAACAATGTAGCAATTCAAAAATGGTCATTTGAGAAGTCCGCGTGTCAGCTTTTCTCCACACAACTCAGGCTGGTCCTCCCCATCTGAGAGAATTACACCATTCTTTCCTGTCAAGTTGATTCACTTTTTCTCAGCACTCACTGGGTAGACTGGCATGACACCACCCCAACCACACACATCTCAATCTCTTCTGTCAAGGGACACTGGGTTCATGAATTCTAATGTATAGAGACTGTGAGCGTTTTGGAGAAGCAAACCTGTTGGTACACGTGCTGGCCTCTTCATAAAGTATTTATCCATTCTAGCTGTCACAATTATTTAATGTATGAAAATCACTATCAAGATCAAAGCAAAGCAATATTTTGTATGCACATAAAATCATTATTTGTGTATATCTATTGATACATAATAAGCAAATAAAACTATCAAAGAATTTTGGGCCATATTGCAATTGGGAAAAACATAATAAGAAGCCATTAAATGAGTTTGATTAGGACAGAAATAATCACATTGCTCTTAGTATGTAGATTCTAAACAATCCTTTGATCCTGAAGACCTCATTTCTGTTCTGGTTTTGATTCTGTACAAGCAAGGGATATGTATTGAGGTATCTGGTTTGTGTGGGTTTGAATTACCAATTTAAAAATTGGCTGTTTGGTTTTTTTAGTTGCCATATATCTTTATTGAATATTGTTAATGTGGAACTACATCTCCAGGAACTGAACTTTATCATCACACATTTCAGAATTAAGATTGCCTGGTTCTTCAAAACAACTTTTCTTCATTATACTTAGAGCTTATTTTTCTCTAATACAAATAGCCTTACACATACTTTTTTTTATCACATTACAATATATATTCATGCATCTTTAATGGAAATATTATTTTGTGCCAAGAGTACGTCCCTGAGAGAATTGTCCATTCTTGATTATGTATGAAGATATAGAATATGGTCAGAAGAAAACCTCACAAAGCATTCTATCAGCTGCCTTTGTGATAGAAACATGCTGTCTTAGTCAGTCTTCTATTACTCTGAAGAGACTTTGAAAATAAAAATTCTATTTGCAGAAAGCATTAAAAAAAGTCCAACAATGGAGAAAAGCACAGAGCAGAGGAAAATTATATGATACTATTCAGAAGAAGCCATCATCATCATCTCTTTGAAATGCTCATCTTGGAAACCCTCTCTTCTCTTGTATCCAAGAGCCAGGATAGAATCTCCGTATTTAAGGAGTGTCACATAGAATCAGCTGTATTTCAACACCAAGGTGGAAAGAAACAAAGAGAATTTGGCTTAATGAAAAAAAAGCCAAACCAATGTGGCCCCCAGATGGAAGGATGTACCTGAAGAGAAGACCTAGTGAGCTATCCTGTCTGCATCCTGCAAACACTGAGCAGCCAGAGGGAAGCTAGAAGGGCATGTAAGCACTTCTTTAAATCTTCTTCTAACTCAGAACCCTGAGATCCTATGAAACAAACAAGTTATAGAGCAGCTACCAAATCTGAATTGCTGTGAATAAAAAGGATCTATCAGAGTTTAGCAGTTGAACTTAGCAATGCTTTACCCCAAACCTCTCCCCCCAAGTACATCTTCTACTCAGTATGGTGCTAAACTGTATTGGAGCCAAATCTTAAAGCTAGTCTAGCCAGGTGGCTATGAACTATTCTCCAGTTTGCATTTTCGTTTGAAAACTTTATTCATACAAATAGGAGAGAGAGAAAAATTAAGGAACCATAGTGATTATTTTCCAACAGTTAAATAAAAAGATCTAGTGATCACCAATATCAGTGACAAATTCTCTCCTCTAAAAATGCCCATAAGAACATGAACTTGAAGCTGAAGAGGTGGCTCAGAGGTTAGGAGCACTGGCTGTTCTTCCAGAGGTCCTGAGTTCAATTCCCAGCAACCACATGGTGACTCACAACCATCTATGATGAGATCTAGTGCCCTCATCTGGCCTTCTGGCACACATGCAGATAGAACACTGTATACAATAATAAATCTTAAAAAAAAAAAAAAGAAAATGAACTTGGTCCTACTTTTTATTATACATGTTACTCATATAGTTAGTAGGATAAACCAATTGGGAATACCTCTCATTAATTTTTTTGTACAATCTTACCTAGTCTGTGAAGTGTTTTTAAGTTTAAAAAATTAAAAAAAGGAAATAAGTTTTAAATATAGAAAAGTATGAATCATTATTGGAATTATATCTTTGGGGAAGCACTGGAAGTTTGAAATAACATAAGGAACTGATACCTTTACATAATCAGAGCTGGTTTTTGTCGTGGTTTTAAAAACCAGCAGTAGGGTTATTTTCTTTCTGTTTATGTGAGTGTGCATATGCATGAGCCCTGTTGCATCTGTGTGAGACATGCATTCACATACATCTGCATGTGCAGCCCCAGCTGTTGTCTTCACGTAACACTCACTTTGTTTTTGATGCAGGCTGTCTCACTTGGCATGGATCTTGCTGATTTGGCTAGAATCGGTCTGTCATTACCTCCTCAAGTGCTGGGATTAAAGGTGGATGCTACCAGTTCTTTCATATGATCCCTGGGTTTGAAATGAGGTCCTCATACTCAAAGAAGTGAAATAAGCCATAGTTTTCAGATTAGTCAAGCCTCAGGAGCCATTCTACTTCACTATTCAGCACTGCATTACACCATCGAATCTGGTGCTGATGCCTGTCTTAAGTGTTGATGTCTGTAGTGTCACTCACTAAGCATTACCCGAAGACAGCATCTCCATGCAGTGTGCCATGCACTCCATGAGGTCCTAATATCAGCAAAGGAAGCAAAGGATCACCTGTAGAAGGGTTAGTATATTGACGCATATATCTGAAGGATGGTTCTTTTTAAAATAATTGTACTATTTATTAATTCTTTCAGGATTTCATTTATGCACACAATGTACTTTGATCATAATCACTCCATTTCCTCTAACTCCTCCAAGATCAATTACTCTCACTCCTTCCAAACTTCATCTCTCTCTCTCTGTCTCTCACACACACACACACACACACACACACACACACACACACACACATGCATGCACACACACTAACACTGTTTGTTAGTTTTTTTGCACGTGGCTCGTGAATGGAATCTCAACACCGGGAGTACCACACGAGAGTTTATTAAAGCAGCAGGCAGAGGTAGGGGCAGAAGGGAGCCTAGAGAGAAGAGGGAGGGGACTTGTGTGAGCCCTTTCTTTAAAAGGGACATGTTTGCATCCCCACACCCAGGGGCATGGTTGACTCTGTTACATTCCAGGTGAATGCAAGCTTTGGAAATCCTTACACTGTTGAGCAGGACTCATGAACGCTTTCCCAGTCCATGCTATAATATTCACTGGTTGATCTTGTGCAGGTTTTGTGCAGGCAACCACAGCTGCTGGGAGTTCATGAGAACAGCGGTTCTAACTCATAGTCTTTCTGCCTTCTTTCCCAGATTGTCCCTTGAGTCTAGGAGAAGTGTGTGTATACACATGTTCTGTTTGTGGCTAAGCATTCAAAAGACAGTGATTTCTGTTAACCATCATCTACTGCATAAAGAGAACTCACTGATGATATCTGTGGGCTGCACTGATCTGTACTCAGAGGTGGGAATTTAGAGGGCAGTTCAGTGTTGTGTCTCTTTAGCAGAACAATCAACCCTGGACCCTGTGAGCTTCTGAGCAATACCTGCAGAGAGGGCCTTAAATCCAATCATGATGTATTTGCTTGCCCCTATGATATTTGTGTACCTATGAGCACATCTTGCCACACCATTGTTTTAGGTACAGGTTTTATATCCAGGTAAGACTGTTGATGACTTTTCCCCCAATAGGCTTTATAGTACCATTGGTTATGATACCTATAAGGCTGGTTCTTGACTCTATATGCATTGTAACTCTGCATGTGTCAGCTTCTGTTTGTGTCTATATGTTAGAGATACTAGTCTATTTCCCAAGGTAGTCAAAGGAATGAGCTGATACATGTAAGAAGCATAGTAAGACTCCGATCCCTTATGGCCAATGTTCACACTAAATAATACCAATATCTTTATAAAAATGCCCTCATGGTAACTTCAGGAGTAATGTTAGTAAATTATAAATTATGATCCTAGTGAAATAACAAGGCACTAGTCATTTATGCTTACAGAACAGTTTCCGAGGCACTTAGACACCTCTAATTTTGTTTTATCAGATTTTTTTAGGTAAATAAAAAAATTATTCTGAATTTTAGAGAAAAAGAGGAAGACTAATATATCAATCAACTGAATATACCATAAATATATAAAATACTTGTTTATAAATCAGTTATAAAGGAAAATCCCACCAACAGAGGGTACAATGCTTAGTCAGGCCCTGATCAAATTCCTTCTCCCCATTTGCTAGAGTGACTCTCCCCTGTAAGCCTCATTTTCTCACTTGGAGAGCAGAGAAAGCAGTTCCCTCAAAAGCGCTGGGTGTTTCTACTGTGCCCCAAACTGAAATGTTGTATTATATATAAAGCTACCAGGACTTGGGCTCAACCTCTCATTTCTGGGGTGTCCAGAAGTGGGGTCCAAACCTCTCTAGAGTCTTAGCAAACTGAATGTTCCTTTGTTTACATGCTCCCTTAACTGGAGATGGTTTTCTTTTTCATGAAGATCTAGGTCTTCAATACTTTGGTTAAGATTTCTCTTCCATCTGACTGATTCAGAGCCAATGGCTCCTCCTCTGTGCTCAGTCCTTCAGTTGTGTCTGTGATGATTTCTTATCACCCTCACATGCACACCACAGCCATACCAGCCTCTCACCCTCTTCTTTCTAGTCCCTTGAATATCAAATCAAATTTCACGGAATTGAAAGATCACAATAGTGTTATTCATCAATAAGTACAAGAATATCTGGGGTGCTTAGCAGAAAAAAGTAAGAGTTCACAGAAGTTCACAGTAGTGCTAAAAAGAATCCTAGCCTGTTTCAACCAATAGCTGCTGAGAGAAACAGGTGTATGTCATAACAACAGACCCCCCAATGATTTGGCTGTCCCCCAGACATCTTCCAGTCTTGCTCACAGCACTGTCACTGATGGAAGTTTAAACTGAATGAGCACAGCCATGTCACATCCTCACATCACATTTCTCTGCAAAGGGTTAGGGTTAGGGAGAACACTATTAGGACTGACTTGGTGTCCCTAAAAGGGCCTTAGATGGAAGGCAGGTAGGAGAGTGGCCAGGCAGGAAGAGAAGGCAGCTGTAGTGATCTAGAACTTGGCTGTACTGTCTCTGTCCACTGAGATCTAAACTCAACACCCACCTAGTGGTCCAGGTGTGAAGATGGGGATGATAATGGCTGAAAAATCATTTCCTTTCCAAGAACCAAGAACCTTTTGTAAAAATAGCCATGTGGTGAGGCTGTGATAGATGGACCCTTCTGAGGCGTGTCCTGCCTCTGTTGATAATGGATCCCATTGGTTCCCAGATCTTAGCCCTTCATTCATGGACCAGTTCACACTGGGCTCCATACTGCCTCCCTCTTATGGCTCTACAAAGCACACAGGTAACATGCACCAAATTGCAAAGCTTGGAATCTGCCCAAACAGCAGACCCTAGTCCTCTACCACAGGCTTTCCTGCCGTCTTCAGCGTTGACCTTATACAGGGCTACAGCTACAAGGAGTCTGACATGGCTGATGCCATAGTCTAGCCTCACAAAATGTGGGTTTCTGTCCAGCATCAGTGTACTCTTCAGCACATAGTGGATCCCTCGTAGAACAGGTGTAGCATAGTGGTCTCCAGCCCACATACCAATTTACACAACAGACTTCCTGTTCTGTCCCGTACCTTCTGGGCCTGGTACCACTCTCAGCACCACTTAGCATCAAATAATCACACACAGGCTTATATTATTTTTATGCTGATTGACCTAGAGCCCAGGCATTTAATTTGCTAGCTCCTTCATCTGAACTCAATCCATCTTGTTCATGCGGCTTGGTACCTTTGCTCAGAGCAGCATTCCAGCTTCTTTCACCTGAGTCTCCTCATCATGTCTATGGCGGCTCTCTCTGGTGGCTCTGCCTGGCATCTGTCTGGTGTCTGTGTGTGCTCTGAAATGTTCCTGAGTTTCCTTAGCCTGGTAGCCCTGCCCACATTTCCTGTTTGCCTTTGGCCAATCAGCTTTTTATTAAATCCATAGCGCGACAAATATTTGCATTACCAGCTAATCCCACTATAACTTCCCTTATCCCCCTTGGAGTGTCCCCTTTAAGAAGGACTGTCAGCAACACTCAGGGGAGTTTGACACAGCAGGGCAAAAGTACAGTAATGATTTGAGAAGTCAAGTAAATTCAAGATATGTTTTCCACTGTGAAGAAAGGAAGAATGGGGATCTTAAAGAATATTGGTTTGGGAAAGAAAAAGTATATCCAGAGCTAAGATCCACATTCAGTGTTAGAAGAGGAAGATGTTTAATGTGGGGGCCTCTGGCTAAGGACAGACAAAGCTGATCCATCCTTCATCTGAGCCCTAATGGGAAGCATGAAAAAAATGAAGCAAGTTTCTTTGCTCACTGAAGGGTTGCCTCTTCTCTGAGGACTCTACGTCTTTTCCACTTTGGTGCAGTGCGGTGAGGAGGGAAGACTTTGGGATCTTGTTTAGAGGTATGTCCACAGGATTAAACCGACTTCTGCAGCAAGATGGGACTGTAGACATCCCCAGGTCAAAGTCATTGTGCTCAGGGCATCTATAGGATTGTGGCAAGTTTGTGTTTTTTAAAGTTGAGTTTTCCTAAGTCATATTGGAAAGGGACAATGCTCTGAGTGTGCGTGTGCGTGTGCGTGTGTGTGTGTGTGTGTGTGTGTGTGTGTGTATTTAAATAGATAGATATAGAGGGCTAAGTAGAATTTAAGTCAGGTGACTTTCATGATTAGGGTCTCAAGGCAGTTGGGCCAGCTAGGTGCCTGTTGGAAGGGAGCCCCTGAAATCAAGCATAGTTCTTCATCATAGACTTCAATATTCTACTTTCCATTGAGTTATATTTTCTTTTTACTTTTACTGTCTGTAAAGGGAAATTGCATCATGTCTTGTTCTGCTACAGGCAAACTCTTCAGGGACAAGAGAATATGTGTCTTTATCAGCTCCCTATCAGTAATTCAGGTCCATTCATTAGCAACAAAAGGTCCCTCAATTCTTGATAGGTCTAGATCATTTTAATAACAGTTGAAAATTATTCAGTGCAAAAAAAAAGAGAAAATTATTCAGTGCTACAGCATAAATTTTGTTCTGTGAAGTGCCTGGGTGTTTGATTCTGAGTTGCAAGGAATTTGTTATATATGGCATTTAGCTTTCAATCACTAACTCACATATGTTAATCAAGTGAATTTTCAAAGTTACCCATTTTTTCATTGTCTGAATAAATGATTGTGTACACCTGTTCATTGGCATTCACAATATGTCAGTTTATATAAGGCCTCCCACTACTTTTAAAAACACAGACTACAAGCCAAACCTCTCAACAAAATTATAAAAGTGAGAGAGAAAAGAAAAGAATGACTCAAAGATTTTTTTTCCTGATGTACAAGTAAATGCTGGTTGTAGGTAGCCCTTGACTGATTCCCTATCCATTGAAGATGAAAGCTATTTCTATCGACCATTCTCATTGAGCGCCTCAAGGCCCAATACACTTGCTTGAGTGGCAGCCGACAGTCTACTCTCTGGTGGGGAGGAGGAAGTAAAGAAGAGAATGTCTCTTCTCTTTAAGACTTTGCAGAAGTCTCATGACTGGGCAGGGTTTTCTCACATGGCTGCACCTAACACAGAGATATCTTGGAATGCAATGTCGATTGCTTTCCAGCTAGTAATGGACTTTGTTACAAAGAAGGGGAGAGTGGCTGCAGGAGCCACAGTCCTTACATACTGTGCTGCGATTGAGGGTGGCCTTGTGATGTCCATTCTCTGTGCGAGTTATTTAATATGAAGGAATCTGTTCAGACTCTGCCTGAGAATTATAGTAATTCAGTGACATTCAGTCTAAGAAATGCCAGGAAATGATGATTTACTGCATTGTTTTGTATTAAAACTGAGAAGTTTATCTTCTGGGCCAGATTTCAGACACCCATGCTGGAGCTGATGTTGTGTTGGCTGTTCTTTGGCTGACTCTATCACCCTAGAGAAATGGAGGTGCACTGCATTTAGACTCATCATAATCATTCAGCCCAAAGGATGTATACTGCATAAAGATCACTTTAAATCATGTACAGTTTATAGCAATTTTCTTGTTATTGAATCAAGATGTTTTTACTGCCTAAACATCTTTCACATAAAATAAGAGCTGATTGAGTTGACCTTTATCATGAAGCTGAAGTATTTGTCTTGTGCATAAAAGACAATGTCTGCTGGGACCCACACATTGTCCCCAGTGGGTCAACTTAATCTGGTTGTTGAATAGCGGTAGGTGATTATGATGCATAGCGGGAGCCTTGTGGAGTCTTCAGTGTAAATGTTTTGCAGACAGCAGTGGCTGCATCAGGGATTAGGAAACCCTCCAGTGTATAGAATTGCAGAGGTATTAATCAAACCTGCTCTGATCTAAAGATAAGGACTGGTTTATCATGAAATCAGTGGCTCTCACACATTATACCATGTCCACAGCAGCCTTTAATCTTCCTTGAACCTCTCAGCTACTGACTTGGTGATAAGAGCCTGGGTTGTTTGCTTTTTTTCTGAGCTGAATTTCCTTTGATTTGTTTGCCATAGGAAATTGCAAGGTGATCCTCAATGAACTGCTAGATGATAATTTTTCAAAAGAGCAAAATGTATACCTTGTGTAGACTTAATTTGATTTTACATCTACATTCCTAGCTTGTTTGGATCTACAGTGAGTTTTTATTTTTTATTTTGTGCAGAAATTTTTCATTTGTTTTGGATTTCCTTGTGATCATTTTTGTAGTGCATTAAGGTGGGGGGCAATGTTCATGTATTTATAAGGGCAGTTGCTGAATTTATTCAGGGTCAATGGCATCTTTCTCTTTTTTTTGCTAACTGGAGGGTGTTGCATACATCCTATACAACTTAGGTTTTACGATGATTGTAACAATATTAATTGTAAAATTAGTGCTATTTTAGGACTTTTAAATGTCTGTTTTAAAGCTTGCTGTGCAGAGCACAGCATCACCACTAACCACCACTAATTCTTGTTTTATGCAGGAAAACAGTTCAGTGAGTTCCCAAACTGACAGTTTCAATCTCTCTATTTCTTGTTTCACCTGTTCTCCCTTCCCTTACCAGATGATACCGCTGTGGAGGAGCAGGCCACTACATACTCTAACTACCTTGTAGAGGAGAGAAAGCTGCCACATGTAGGCCTGGTGCAGCCACTCAGACCAGCATAACCTACCCACGGGTGATTCCTGTTTGTGAATACCAGGGAGTTGCTGATAAAATGAGGGAAACTTCCTCACATGCCAGGAGCCCTTGGTCCTGCAGACTCAGCCCAACTACCATCCTTCTGGCATAGAAGACACTTTTCTTTTTAGAATTTAGATCCTGCTTTGGGTTTTTCACCTATAGGAACTAGTGCCTCTGCTGTGGCAAGTCCTTGACCCTGACCACCGCATTCTATGCCAGTCTCTATCAATCAGCTTTCTATCCCCTCCTTACTCCCAGAGGAGTCCAAGGAGTCCAGAAGAAATGAGAGCATCCTCACCAGCTTCTCCATTCAGTCACATGCATGCACCGTGACACTCTGCCACACTTTCTTCATAACTTAGATCTTTGTTCCTCCTCTCTGGGGTTCCTGTTCTTGCCTCCTACACACACTCATGTAGTTTGATGTAGAAGCAGCCATACTGGATGGAGGACATTTCCCTGCTTCTCACTCAACAGGTTTTCTTCTGCCATCCATCTCTCCCCTTCTCATACCAACTGAACTCACTGTCTCATTTCCCTCTGGTTATAGTACAAAAGAGTTTACATGTGATAGAGCAGAGAACAAAAAAATTTTTTCTTCTTTTTATTGAAAAAAAGTTTTTAGGAGCTGGAGAGATGGCTCAGTGGTTAAGAGCACAGGCTGCTCTTTCAGAAGACCCAAGTTCTATTTCCAGCACCCACATGGCAGCTCACAACTGTAAACTCCAATTCCAAGGGGATATGACACCCTCACACACACATGCACACAATATACCAGTGTACATAAAATAAAAATAAATTTTTTAAAAGAAAAAAATGTGTACAGTAAATCTTGATCATAATTTCTCCTCATCCATCTCTTCCTACATCCTACCCATCCACCAACTCCATGGCTTTTCTTTCTCTCTCTTGCTTTAGAAAATACATAAGCAGAGAACAAAGCAGAATTTTAAACAGAACCAAGAAACACACAAAAAACAAAACCCATAAAAACCTAAAATTAGTTAACATAAAAGCAGAAGACTAGTAAGATAAAAAAATAAAGTTCAAACAAATCACCATAAAACAAAAAGAACGCACGTGCACGCGCGCACACACACACACACACACACACACACACACACACACACACACACACAGTTCATCTTCTGTTGATCATCTACAGTTGGCATGAAGCCTACTCTTAAGCACAATTTATATATCCAGTGAGACTCCACTGGAGAAAGTTATTTTTTTTCCTTTGCAAACCGTTGTCAGTTGGAGTTAGGTTCCTGGCTGGGCATGAGAGATCATGTCCACTCCAGCCTGTCAGTGCTGGCCCCTGTCTGGCTTGAACCTCTGCAGACCGACTCTGTATATGTTGTCACCGTCCCTCTGTTAGTTCATATATCAGTCCTGTTGTGCCTGGAAGGTATTGCATCCTGGGTGTCATCCATCATCTCTGGCTCTGACAGTCTCTCCCTCCTCCTGTGTATAGACCCTTGATCTGAAAGAGGAGAAGCTTGCTGAAGGCATCCCATTTAGGGCCAGGGGCTCAAAGTCCATCACTCTCTGCAGACTCTCAGTTGTGAATCCCTGTATTAATGTACAACTACTGTAAGAGGAAGCTTCTGATGTTTAAGACATCTTACTATGAGTATATCATATCTACATAGAGTATAGTCATTACAGCAGAATGTCCCTAGGAGTCATTTTATGTTTCTTTAGCAGAAAAATAGAATTTGGTGTTAGGGGACAGTATTATTATCTATTCCAGAAAATAATTTCTTTCTAATATAGTTTATATATTTGTAGATTTGTTTAAAGATATGGGAGTATTTTTGTTGTCACCAAAACCTTTCCGATTTTTGTAATCTGTACAACTTTTTTATTTTAGCTATCCTTTACAAAAAAAAAATACTTACCTTAAAAATATTTTTCTGTTTAAGTGGATGTTACTGACTATGAAGTATCCCAAATAGCTCATGTATTTGCAGAAGTGATTGGTACTACCGTTATGAAAGTTTATATAAACTTTTGGGCCTGGAGCCTACTTGCAGATTGGGGCTGTGGTGTTGATGGAGTATGGCCCCAGTTCTGGCCTGAGTCCTCTACTTCCTGGCTTCCCAAGAAAAGTAACTAATAAAGTTGATAGCTAGGCATCAAGTCCCCAGGAAGGGTTAGAGGAGATCCATGGATAGAAGGGACTTGAAACCTTAAGAGACCTTCACTACCTACCTGCGCCAGCCATGCTCTCCCCCATGAGGTTCATCAGGTTCCTAAAGCCAATGCTGCGATGAAAGTTCTTGAGCCCCAGGCAGATACTTCACATTCAAACTATGACAGTATAGTATGAGGCTCAGTTCCTTAAGAAAGGCAACCTTGGTGTTATCAGCTGTGTTAGTTCCTTGCCTCCTTGCTGTGACAAAGTGCCTGACATAAACAGGTTTTAACAATACAGAGTTTATGTCATCTGACAGTTTAAGGGTAATCCATTATGGCAGAGAATTCACAGCAGAAGTTGCATCAGCAGGAATGTGAGGCTATGGTGGAATATTTCTTCCTCACCAGCCAGTTCCCAAATCACTAACTCAGAGGCTTAATATTACTTATAAATGCTCAGCCAGTAGCTCAAACTTATTACTGACTAGCTCTCATGCCTAAATTAACCCTATAATTATTGTCTATGTTTAGCTACATTGTAATTGGTACCTTTTACCAGTCCAGCATTCTCATCTTGCTTCCTCTGTGTCTGGCTGGTGACTGTATCTCTGCTTTTCCTCTTCCCAGAATTCTCCTAATCTGGTTGCCCTGTCTATACTTCCTGCCTGGCTCCTGGCCAATCAGCATTCTATTAAACCAACACGAGTGACAAATCTTTACAGTGTAGAAGAGCATTTTCCCATACTATGAGGTCACTTTGCTTTCACAGCTTGCTTCTTTCTTGTCAGTCATTCCTGTACTCCAGCTTATGGATGGTGCCACTCACAGCCAAGATGGGCCTCCCCCGCTTTAATTTACCTGATCTAGAAACTCCCCCATAGACCTTCCAGAGGTTTATTTCTTTGTTCAAGTTGACAATCAATATGAACCATCAAATCAAATCAACAATTTGCTGCTTGATTGACAAGATCATACATAGGTCACTGGCTGACCTGTGACTTAGATGTACATACCTGTGTAGTCAAGTTGGACTGCAATGGACAGAATCCTTATACAAAGTTAATGCAGAGAGATCCATGATTATCCCTTCAGCTGAGATGATGGCTATGGACTTTCCCTTAATGCATCCTAGAATTAAGGACAAGAGAATAAATACCATATCCAACATAGCTGAAAGGGATCTGCTAACACTCCTGAATGCATATGTTGGACCACACTGTCAGTTTTGTTCCAAGCAATTCAGACACACTAACCCTTCTAATCTTATCCACAGTCATATAGAGTGGTCTGGTTTCTCCTCTGCTATTGTGAGAAAACACTCTGACAAACAGCAACTTGGGGAGAGGGACAATTTGGCTCATATTTCCAGGTCATGGTCCAGCACTGAGAGGAGTCAAGGCAGAATCCATGGAGGCTTTCTTATACAGGGGCCAGGTGTGGGCAGTTATAACAGAGACCAGAGGCAAGAAAACCACTTTCTTATATTTATGGTTGTGAGCCTCGCCTTTAATGGCTGAGCCATCTCTCCAGCCCGAAAACCACTTTCTGAAGGAAGCTGCGTCTACATGGTGGTGATAAAGGCAGAACTGGAAAAGCACCACAGTTTATGAGAGAAGAGAGATTCCCCATCAGTATTTATTTATTTATTATTTTAGAATTGATGCTGGAGACATAGTTCAGCAACTAAGAGCACTGGTTCCTCTAGCAGAGGATCCAAGTTTTGTTCTCAGGACTCATGGAGGCTCACAACTATAACACCAGTTCCAGGAGATGTAGCCTCCATGGGCACCAGGCACTTATGTGATGTACAAACTTATATTCTCTCTCTCTTTCCCCCTCTCTTTCCCTCTCTCATATATACACACAAATAAATATTTAAAAAATAAGAATTATTTTAACTTGTCAGTTGGAATATGGATTTAATTTTTTCTGCTTTATATTTTGCCTGATGACATTGGTGTGACATTTGAATATTGATTCCTTCATTTTTTTAAATTAAATTTAGATTACTAAATTATAGCAAGTGTGCTTTAGATACTGTCTTAAATTTTTGTTATTAATTTTTAAAATTAAAGTATAATTTTTTTCCTTTTCTCTCTCTAACCCTTCTTATTAGCTTTCCCTGCTTGCTCTTAAATTATGACCTCTTTTTCTTTCATTGTTATCATTAAATATGTGTGCTTGTGTGAATATATCAGTAACACCTGAATATATGACCAACACCTGCCCAATCTGTTTAGATTCAGTGGTATGTATATGATTTCAGGGCTAACCATTTGGATAAGAATTTTTATTGTTCTTTTTTTGTATACTGTTTTGGAATGTGGATTTTTAAATGGTTTAATGTTCAGGTAAAGCGAAATAACCACTTGAAGAGGAAACGAAAACTCAGAACAGAGATGACTGGCAGTGTGGAAGTATGGTGTATAAAGGGTTTTTTTAATCAAACTATGTGGGAAGAGCTGTTAACTTCTTCACAGAGAATGTCTTGCCACTGGCAGTCCCACACCACACGAAATGTGAGGGAGGTGCTGTTCACACCTTAGGGCATTTACAAGCAGCTTGCTTTGCTTCCTGTCATAATTCTGTGGTTTCAAAGGAAAACACCGACTTCTTACTTTATAATGTGAAATGAAGACCTCTCTGGATGAGGGACAATCTCAGCACTCAGGGTCTGTAGAGCCTGGTGTGAAAGCAAACAGTCCAGGCACAGTCCCAGAGGTTGAGAGGTGAAGGCTCTCTTTCTCAGCCTCTTCTCCATCTCCCAGGGGGCTTCTCCTACAAGATAATTGATTTCACCTTGGACTTTCTTCTTTCTCAGACTTTTGACAGCTGATTATTACATATGACCTTCAAAATGTGTGTGAAAGTCTTAGCACAACATGAAAAGCTCCCAGTGGCAGGCAGTGTTGGCTCAGGCCTGTTACTGTGCCTTTAAGAATTTAGCCCTGTAATCCTCCTCCCAATTCTTCTTTCTATATCCCAGGAAATCCCAAATCTCCTAAATCACTTTTATAAGTCCCTTTTTCTAAACTCTCAAGGTATCATGAACTCATGTTCATGCAGGAAGAACAGTGTAATGACAATTTATTCTGTTTAGAATACTCGTTAGTGTTTTGGGAAAGCACAGAATACATACCATTGGATACACCCAGATTCAAGCAGGAAGACTGAAGTCACAAAACCTGAAAACAAGCTCAGTGATTTGGACAGTGAGAAGAGGTTATGAACTCCCAGACACTACATGACTGGGAGAAATGTTGATCTGTCTGGAGTCCAGCTTATAGAAGTAGCCCAGGCCCTTGTTGGGAGGCCCTTTTCCTTCTTCTCAGGGTGATTTGAGTTCTGAGGAAGGAACGGGGAAGCTCTAAGGGGTTAGAAGTAGTCTCGATGATGAGTGGGCCAGAATAATACCTCAACCCACAAAGGCCAAGCTGAGTCAACAAACCTGCCAAGAATCCATTCCTTTGCTTGGGTGGCTTACTGTTCCTATTCTCACTATAGAATAACCCATTTCCTTAAACTCTTCAGAGAGCAGTATAGCACATGAGGATCCAAAGCGTGGTTTCTGATTGTGGTTCTTGATCTAGATCTGAGGAAGTCACTTACTTCATTGAAGCATCATGATTAACAATGTTTGCCTATAACAGAGCTAAAATCTCTACTTAGAGACACTAGGTAAAAACACAAGAGCACTCATGAAAATCCCTGGAGTAACTCGGCTGCACTGTGTCAGAGGCTAGACACTCAGAGGGCGTAAACAAACACAAGCTGTGAGCATCCGGGGCAGTGATAAGAAGCACTGGCCAGGTCTGTGGTCAGCTTTTATTCTGATCATTCATTCACATTCTCTCCCCCTTACCCCCTTCCTTCCTCCCCTCTTCTCCCTCTCTTCCTCTGCTCTCTCCTTTCTCTTTTTTGTGGGACAATTTTTGCTCTGGGTTGTTTATAAGTAGATGAAATCTCTTAATCTATTCTTAGGCCTCATGTGGTATAAAAATGAGGAAACGATTCCAGACAAAACTGTACCAAAATCCAGCTTTGTTACCATAAAAACAACTTGGCTTTACATCTCCATGTGTAAAAGAGTTGGATCCCATGATCCCCAAGGCTCCTTCTAGCTTTAAAAAGTGAAGTTTTGTTTACTCTCAAGATCCCCACCCTGTTGAGAGTAGTTGGCCTGTTCCAAAGAGCAGCTCCACCTTCAGGATGAGCCATGAGTTCCAACACTGGGTGAGGACAGACTCCATTGTGCTCTCTTCACCTGCAAACAGGTCCCCTTTCTACTGTTTGCTCGTTATCTCAATTGACTCTTCAAGGCAGAAATCAGGCAGAATAGCTTGCATATTATTGTCTGGGTTATGAAAAGCCACTGGCCATAAGAGGTTTGGATTTCCATTTCAACATCCTAAAGTATCTACATTTCCCTTCAATTCCATCTCTATCATGTATGTCTACTTATTAATTATTAGTTGACCAATTGGCTAATTTCTCTTTTTGGTGTCATATAAACAAAAATTACTCTATTCCCTCATCAGAACAATGTGTTCATTCCAGATAATAACGCTTTGCTCTTTCTATATAAGAAGGAAGAGCCGGGGCTGGAGAGATGGCTCAGTGGTTAAGAGCACCGTCTGCTCTTCCAGAGGACCCGGGTTCGATTCCCAGCACCCACATGGCAGCTAACAACTGTCTGTAGTTCCAGTTCCAGGCAAACACCAAGGCAAATAAATAAATAAAAGTGTTAAAAAAAAAAGAAGGAAGAGTCAAGTTTATAAATGTTAGCGCTTAATCCACAAAACAGGTACAACAGGTAGACTTAGCCTGAGAACTGCAGAACCAGAAATAGCAACAAATACTGAAAGTTACTAACAGACTGATTTTCATTAACATCGAGTGAAATTCAGTGACAGGAGTTAGAGGAGGAAGCCATGGATCGTGATATATTAGGTATATATCGTGATGCACAATTTGAATCAAATTCTGTCACGTCCTGTAGCTGACCCTGGGCTACTTATCTGTGTTTCAGTTTCCTCCTATCTCAAGAGCAGATGGTGATAATTAAATGAATTAAGATTGGTACAATATTTAGACTAATGCTTGCCAGAGGAAAAGTACATTAGAATTATGGTTGTTTTTAGGAAAGGAATCAAAGAGCATAATTCATATTCAGAATGGGTTGAAAGGAGACAGTTAACAGGAGGCCGAGGAGGGGCCGGCAGCTATAGAACAGGCACAGCTGGAATAAGAACACAGGTGACTAGAGGCAATGGAAGAGAATTCTACAAGCTTCCTCTTGCATGAAGCTAATGTTTATACTGACAACTGAATCCTGACGCCTCTGGGTAGACTGTCCGGGCTCTGAGCTGCCAGAACCAAACAAGTGGATGAAATAAGTCAGCTAATGAGCATGTGCAGACAGGGCCCTCCAACCACAGCATCTCATAGACAGACAGCACAGAGATCAGCCCACAGAGGCAGTGTGAATAGAGGTGTCAGTAGCCCTCAGGTAAACCTCCAGCAACCACAGGGCCCACAGGCCACCCACAGCGGAGATCCAGCACTGGCTGCATCAAGGGTGTCTGCAAGGGACTGGTATGTTACTACCAGGAAGTCCCATCCCATTTGTTTGCATGTACATGGGTGGATAGTATTCAGAGTTTCTCCTGGATTCTTAAAAACATCCTTCCTATGTCTTCCCAATTTATACTTTACTGGAAACTTTGGTCTCTCATACTCAGAGAGACATGGGTAGATTATATTTAAAGGTGTGGGAAACACTTTGCCATACTATAAGATTACCATAAACCAGAGTGAGGGGCTTAGCTCTAAGAAGTCATCCAGCAGAACAAAGGCAGAGTGCCACGGTGAAGAGCTGAAGTATCTAAGAGGGCTATGGAGGTGCAGTGGGAGGCAGCATATTTGAGGAGTTAAACATGAAATAATATTAAAAGCAAGAGTCTGGTACCACTTAAAAAGGGTAGGCAACAAGCGAATGTTTCCACCCATGTTTCTGGCTTCTTACCTCCCCACACACACACAATGACTCAGATGCTTGTATTAATTACATTCTGCTTAGTCTATGGCTCAGGCATATTGCTAGCTAGCTCTTGCATCTTAATTTAACCCATTTTCATTAATTTGTCTTGCCACATGGCCCGTGGCTTACCTGTGTTACTTTTACATGTTGATTCTTGGGTGGCTGATCCTCTCTCCCTTGACTCTACCCTCTTTCCCTCCCTACTTCTAAGATGCCTGTCACAGGTCAAGACCGGTCCTTTACCAAAGAATATTCACAGCATACAGAAAGGCATCCCACATCACATCTATAATACTCCCCTACCCTAAATAAATCCCAGGCTGGCCATACACTTCCGATCTACAGCCTCTACCGCCCAAGAGCTAATGAACTTTTAAATATAGCTTCTCAGAATAGTCTAAAAGCTTAACCCCAGGCTAAGGGGAATAACAGTGGTCAGAGAAGGCTGCTTTTCAGAAGACACCCTTCCCAGAGTGCCCTGTCCACAAAACAGACAGCCTTCCCACTCACAGCTAAGTATAACTTGCCACAGGGTGCATCTGGTGATGGCTGATGGTAGCTTGCTGCCTTTCTGGAGTCCTTCCTGTTGCTGCACAGAGCCTTGCCATGTGTCACTGCTAACAGTGTGACTTTCAAAGGCTTACTGACGGGTACAGCTAAAGGGACCATAAATACTGATTAGTGTAGGAGTTGAGATGCCTGGAACCTTTGTCTTGATGTGGGGCAAGCTTTGAAGATTGTTCACAGTCCAGAGCTGTCCTAAATGCCATACAAAGGTGAGACTCAGCTGATCTTCACCCTCTGATGGTGTCTTTGTCATGCCGTTCCCTTCCTGGTTTCTTCCAGGATACACCCTTCATCCTTACCTCATACACAAGTCTTACATCAGGTTGGGAGAATGAAGCAGGGATGGCTGGAGCCACTTGTTGGTACCTTAGGTGTCTCAGAGAGCTCTATCTGGTTGAAACAAAAACTGACAGACCTTTAGGAATCACTGGTAGTATAGAGTGTGTGTATGAGAGAAGAAAAATATGGAGGATAAATCATTACCAGAAAACCATTATTAGGTTAAACCATCTATCATTCAAATATAGAAACATTTCAAAATCAAACTTATTTTTATGGGAGTTTATAGCAGAATTGAGAAGAAGGAAGTGAAGCATTTATCCATCCTCCCTCACCCATGATAGCATCCATGACTGCTGTCCTAAGCTAGGGGTGCACATGGCACCATTTATGTGTCCCAAGTCTGTGACTTGTGTTAGGTCCATGCTTGGCACATGAGCTTGGATGGATGGACAGGGACTAGTATGAACTATCACAACCCCACACAGCAGCAGTGTTCCCATTCTGCTGTTTGATCCAGATTCTGAAACTTTGCCTCGTGCTAGGATATAGTCAACAAGCGTGGCAGGCTCAAATGTGCTGACATCATGAAGCAGGGCTATAACCAAGGAAGAATTATTCTACTGGCAACAGAAGGACCGTCAAGGCCACCTAAGGCAAGAACCTACCCCAGGCACAAGAGCTTTCTTTGGCTACAAGAATGAAATGAGACCTGAAGACCTTGTAGATGAAATGGGAAAACATGCTGCTTTTTCCTTAGTTTGATCCTGACCCACAGCTGTGTTTGAATGAAAAGTGTCACTAATCTTCTGTTTTCTCTGGAATTGTAAAAAAAAAAAAAAGAAAAAGAAAAAGATGTCATGCCATAGGTACGAAGACTCACTATCCTGATGAACTAATCAATTTTCTTAACATAGCCAGAGTGGAAAGGCTGAGTGTTCACTGGAAAAGCTAAATGATGTTACATGTTTTGCACAGGTGTGCTGCCCCAGCTGGTCTTGGTGACTTTATTGAGACTAAATCAATGCTCTAGGCAGAAAAACAATTTCATTTTTATCTGAATTGTTTTGCAACAATTTAATTTTATTCTACTTTTTCTTGTGAGAAAATTACTGATAAATATATTAAGGAGAAATATGTTTTCAGAGTGAGAAGTCTTGTCTTAGTTCCTCAAACAGCATTCAGTGAACCAGGCTGAGCTTTGGCATTACTATTAAGGGAAAGCACTTGGGACCAATTTGGAAGCATCATTTGAACCATAAACCCATACTGTCGTGGCCTGCAGGTCAGAGACACAAATAAAATAAATAAAATAGACAGCAAATAAAAACAGACAGGTCCTTCTTGTGTGAACCTTCTCCCTTAGACAGTACCAAACAAATACTCAAAAAGCCCATTGATGTCTGACACCCAATTCCTAAAGAGACAGACAGCAAACATTAAATAACGGGAAAAGCCCTGCAGGGTGCGTGGGAATCGAGTCTACAATCTGAGTTATGTAGGATGAGTAGGAGTTAGCCAGGTAACGGGAGCATGGATGAGTCGATATGTGCAAGGCAGTGAGGGAGGAAAGAGGATGACCCCATTTGGACCTCCTGAGGGTGGTCATTGGGGGCCAAGGACGTAGCAAAATGAGGATAGTTCTCCAGCTAGAGACCTAAACCAACAGACAGGATTGTGATGTCTAGTTAGGAATTCTGGCTTTTTCCTAAGAGTGATGAAAAGAGGTGAAAATCAGAAACTGGAAAAAGTAGACCTTAGGACATTGTATTACATTTTTATTCAGGGTTAAACAAGTGCTGAGGTAACCCCTCTAGAAGCAAAATTCATTTCAAATGTGGATGTGGAGGAAGCAGAGTGTGAGTCTCTAGTTTTTTAGCATGATGGCAGGAATGTGATGGTCTTGGGAAGATACTCTAAAATATGTTTTTAAATTTTATTATTTATTATTATTATTATTATTATTATTATTATTATTTACCATGTGAGTTAATGTGTGGGCTTTGGCTTTCTTTCAACATGTTTGAGGGATGATGATCATCTGATGTAAACAACAAAAATCAGTAACTCTGTCCTCTGACACCTCTGTCTGTTCACAGATCAGGCACCATCCCAACTATGTTTCCAGTTCCACGTCCCTGCCCTGCCCAGGCTCCTCAGCTCTCATGTGGAGTGACCAGCTGGAAAGGTGAGATGGAAAGGCTGCCTGCTTGACAGAAAAGCCTGTGTCCCTGTCTTAGGTCTATCTACTGATACCAAGGCAAAAATATCTCTGAGAATCATAATGTAAGGAGACAGCTCAGTCTGTAAGTGCCTGCCTCTAGCAGGAGGATCTTCATTCAACACCCAGAACATATGTCAAACACTGGGTGTGTTGTGACCTGTAATCTCAGTAAAGGAGAGACAGGGAAATCCCTAAAATTCACTGGCCAGCCAGCCTGGCCAGCTTGGTGAAGCTCCAGGCCAATTCAAGAAACTGTCTCAGTCAAAAAGGGGAAGTCACTTGAAGGACCAGCATACACACACAGACACAGACAGACAGACAGACAGACAGACACACACACACACACACACACACACACACACACACACACAC